>JAQFXW010004877.1:0-10767 GCA_034693945.1 Dendrobaena attemsi
GTTGCAGTGCAGAACAACTTTTTGGCTACAGATCTCTACGGTTTTATTTCTTATGCAGTCACTGTTAAAGAAAATTACTCAAAAAACGATGGTGTTTGTTATGTCACGATTTACATAATGTAGGCTAAAGACCCAATAAAAACTGTGTTGGATCTTAATACGAGAGTGAAATACCTTTAATTTGATGCATTACATCAAGTATAAATGTAAGTATAAATAAATGTTAAGAATTGGCGAAGTTATACGCGTGCAAAGTCTGTGCATTTATGATGGACCACCCTGTATATATACACATATATATATACCCTCTGGTCGGTATTAATTTTATCAAATTACCGCCTCTTAACCAGATCGGCTTATGGTACCTGAGGATCACATTCGGTTAATTGCTTCCAGGAGGATTTTCACTCTGGAAGCGGGTCACGTTTAATAGCTACTTGGAGAGGTCTATGTCTGCAACTCTGCATGATTACTTCGTAAGCAGCGGTTGGTCACTTAGGCTTACGAATTACGTAAGTATAGGTTTCCGAAAGAAAGACCATGTAGGCTTACACGTTAGCATGTTATTGAAATTGAAGCATAAACAAAATGCGTTAAATATATATTGTATGCATTAGATTTGTTATGGTGAGAAACTGGTATTCATGCACTTCCCTAGTCGTCTTCTTAGTGGCGATTTACGAGCGAACATAGACGCTGGCAGAGTTCTAAGTCTTGCATGCAGCTTCTTAGCGACGCAGAACGTGATAGAGGTATGGTTTATGTTCAGCATGGATGCACATGAGGAAAAAAATTCATTATTGCTTGACCATGTGACAGGCAATGAAAAAGCAAGAATTTGAGTCATGAAATACACGCTTGTTTTTACTTTTTAAAATGTTGAACTCTGTTGTACGCATGTAGCCAATGCCTACATACATGTAGTCCTGTTCTTCCTGAAATTGCACTCTTGGTCATCGACCTTGTTATTCCTAACTACATTGCACATCTGTTGACAAAACTACTTCCACACGCTGTAAGAGTCCAGAATTCACAGTCTTGCAATCTGACGCCAGATTGAAATCCGTCAGACCTCTGACATTCACTAATTGACGCTGACAACCCAAACTCAAACTTCTAAACCCAATACGAGAAAAATAATCATCTTAGCACGAGACGCGCGAAATTCGAGATAATTGTGTTCATGTTTTAATACGCCACTAATAAGAGTCTGTTGTCGCATCAAGTAGCAATGTAGCATGCATTGGAGGTGGAGGTGTAGGAAGGGGCAATGGCATAATTATGCCCCCCCCATTATTCACTTCATCTAACTATGTAACTCTTGATTGCCGTGTTTGCGTGCATGACTGCCTGTCTTGGTGAACAATGAAGATATTTATTGATTGATTGATTGATTGATGGAGAATAAAACTTGCCCGATAATAACTTTCATAATTATGATAGCATAGGTTTACTTTGTGCAGCCTAATGTTATTGCAGGTTTCTTTACTTGTGTTCAAAATTTTACTAACTTCATTATAAATATTAGCATATCTATTATTAGCATATCTATTATTACTGGCGGATATTTTGCGACGCGTTTTCTTTTCCGAGCTCCTCTTTCGCCTATGCCCGAAAAACATGAATGCCTGAATTTTGGAGTTCCCGCCTCCGATATACCTATGGATGAAGTATAGATGGGATCAAGCTGACCCTGAGAACAAGAACTTCAACACGACCTCTATAGCCGTGAACCTATATAGACTGAACGGTGGTTCAAGCCAACCTTGAGCCTGTAATCAACAGTAGGTCTACATGCATGCCCGAAAATATTTGGTCATAAAGCAACTCGAAAGGAATTTTCATCATGAATAGTCCAAGAGTCATCATAGATTATAAGATATATATATATATAGAATTGGGGAATGCTGCTGTACCTACTTCTCGCGTAAGGTATTCATGGAGTGTCAAATTGGATGCTTGGCACATTGCAGAATTTCAGAATATAGGCCTACTCGACAATAGCCTAATTGTCACAAAATGACAGTTACTGATCAGACATACATACTATGCAGTGTAAATGGTCGCCTTTGCAAAGATTTATGTTGTTGACTTGCGTACAGCGCCCTTTACTAATTGACCTGGTAGGCTACACGTTCAAATCTGCTGTTATATGCGCCTCTACAATAGGCTCTTTTAGGTTTCTCCCATTGCTTCCATTGTCAAAGCCTATTTCCTGAAAAGAAACTGTTACTGTAAAATTTTACATTGAAGTCCATAAAATGTGTGGTTGTGGTTATGGTTACAATAAGTCATTGGCTTGTAGTATACTTGTCTTGCAATATAAAGAACAGGTTAATAACAATAATACAATGTGTGTCATATGAATCTGTCGCGAAATTTTACGAGATAACATTCCTCGTGTATGCAGCCTATATTATGAGAGATGCCTAGCGTATAATCAAGACATTCCTACAACTGACAGATGATTTTCGGCGTCGTATATCGACATCCGATCATAAAATGAAACATTGAGCCGAAAAGGATGAGCATTTCAATAGCATACCTGCGCATGCTGCAGTTTAGCATCAAGCTCTTGCTGTTTAACGATATCGTCAACAACAAACAACTCATTCTGCTTAACCTCAAACGTATATTTTGACCAATTTGCTCTGCACTGAAATCAACATAAATCGAAAGCAATATTATATCACTCCCATCCGCAAATCACTCCACTGGATAAAAATCACCAGAACGAATTCATTTCAACGTTCTACCGCTAACTTACAATTTCCTACAATACGCCCTGCCCAAATATCTTCGTGAACGCTTCATCATCTAACCAATCAGCTTCCACCCGAACATGCCCCCCAGTCTCAGTTTTTCTTGACCTCCGATCGCTAATCATCTCATTTTCGCCAACCGATCCATATCCCACACTGCACTTTGTTTCTGGAATAATCTGCCCATAAATTTCGCAGAGTTTCTATTTTCCTGCACATCCAACCACTCACCATCATCTGCCTCAATCTCTTCTATCTTTCAATTGTCAGACTCCAAACTCGAAACCAAAGTCAAAACTCTTCAAGAACTCATCATCCAATTCTTCTCCGAAATTTCAATTTCCTTCCCTTGACATTTGCTCTAGAAGCTGAACAAGGACCACCATGTACGGTGTATAACTTCTGGCTAATCATTTTTACTCGGCACTGCGCTCGTGAATAAGTATGTGCCCGACACTTGGATTTTGAGTAGCGCTTTATAAGTTTGAAGATTACGATTTCGATTACACGTGCTACAGACCGATCGAATAGACTAACACGGGTGAATTAGAATGACAGGCATAGGCTACACAAATAGAGATGTCGTTGATTTCCTCTGTTTACAAAATGCGGATTAAAGTAATTGGGGTTGTTGTCGGTCGGTTGGCTGGTGTGTCGGATTGTCTGTGTGTGTGTCTCAGTCTCACTCTGTTTCTCTCTGTCTCTGTCTGTCTGTCTCTGTCTCTCTCTGTCTGTCTGTCTGTCTCTCTCACTCTGTCTCTCTCTCTCTCTGCGTTATGTCTACTTTGTCTGTCTAACGATCCGTGAAGTCGCCAGTTCGTCGAGCAACTCATCGAATCAAGCATGAAGAGTATTTATGGAGATGTTATGAGTCTGATGCTTAGAAGGGTGCCGTGCAGTGAGTCCCTCTGGTGGTCGGAGCATCAGAGAAGAGGTGGACAACAATGCCATTCATCAGAGTCGCTTCTGATAATGCCACGGATATCCGTTCCGGTCTGGCGGCGACTCAGTTTATGTGGCGCTATCTTCTGGAAACGACGATACCGCCGCCAGGAAGTTCCACTGAATGCAATGAAAGGAGCGGTCTTTAGGCTCAGACAGACCCCCTCTCCGCTCCTCTCCGGTGCACTGAGTGCTAGAGCATTACCATAATGCCATGATACATATTGTGGTGTTCAATCTGTGTATCTTTCGTCCTTTATTATAAACACAATTGATCTCTCAACAGACGGATTAGTAGAGCTTTACATCAACGCCTTTTGTTGAAGCCGGGTCGAGATCTCGATGCCATCCAATGTAACCTATAGTGACTCACTATAGAGAGGGAAGCTTTTTCGTAAATAACCAAACTACTAACCCTAATGTCATTTAATAAATAGTCGCACATGTATTCGATTATAATTAACACAACCAACAAATACAGCGACATTTCGCACCTGTCTGTACATGGTTAAAATAAGTAAACTAATAACAAGTCGAAGAAACAGACAGACATTCAAAATAAAGGACATTAGAACAAAGAAAGGTTAAAGAAATCTTATAATCATAATAGAAGCTCACACACAATATAACTACATGTTTGTTTTCACTAACCCACATGAGAGATTTTTGGCTAGGTGCTTCTATAGAACACGATTAATCAAATGAAGGTCAAACTAGCGGCTCAAATAAATTGTTGCTGCATCAAATCAAGTCCGCATTGAATGTCGGCGACAGGTCAGAGTTCACAGAAGTAAAGTCGATGAGACAATTATACGGTGGAAAGCGCTGATAATGGTGGTCGCGTACTACCTTGTTATCAGTCTTGAGTAAAAGCAGTGGACGAAAAGATCAGGCGAAGAAGAATGCATATAGCTGAATGCAAGCAGGAGAGATGGACTTTTGAGTTCAGCCAGAAAGCTGGCTCGACGTAAATTAAGGAACTGTTGTACAGTTTCTGAGAAAGAATTCGGGCGATTAGAGTGGCAGGCGGGCGAATACGTAAGAGGATTGAGAGGTCTGATAGAAATAAAGATAGTGATAAAATAATAGATGAATAGATGCATCGATAATTGGTTATGTGAATAGATAGATAGATAGACAGGCAGATAGATACATTGATAGATAGAACTACAAAGATAGATAGTTAGATAGATGAATGGATGGATAAATGGATGGATGGATGAATACCTAATACCTAGACAAAGGCATACAGAGTTGTGCGTGTTTCTTCAGTTTAACGACAACTTATGACAACAGAGGCCGTTGCCGTCAGGTAAAAAAATTGGTTAAGCGTTGAAAAGAGGGGCAGATATAAAGACGTAGACCAAGACAATGACTCACGATGAGAAAGAACAACACTGGCTCAAACACATCTAAGACATGTAAAAGCATGGACAAGATAGAGACAGACAACAGCAGATACGCACAGCCAGAGAGACAGACAGACAGAAACAGTGACAGTGTTGTTCTTGTGAATCTGAACTGACCACATTCCTATAGCGCCAAGCACAACCAGTGGCATTCCAACTCGCCAGGTGGTGGGCAGAGAGAGCGTATCGAGATATAGGCTACATGCATTGGTCATGCAGAGGATGTCAGTCTCTCTCCATCTGTGTTATACTCTCTGCATCCGTTTGTCTATAGATCGTGAGTGAAGAGGAAAGATCGGATCTATAAGCCTTTAACCATGTATACACGGTCGTTGCCTTTCAGACTATTCATTATCTTCAATTAGGGACACGGCTTTGATGCAGAAGCATCTCATCAATCCATGTAAGTTGTATGGCGAATTATAACAATTATTGTAACGAGCAATATACATTATTATATATATATATATATTATTGTAGCAACATTTCATGATGGTGAATCGGACGTTGCACTCTACGATTTCCGAGCCACTCATTTCTCACGTCTTTCAACCTTCACAATATGGTTTCTTGATATTACTTCCATTAGGCAATTCTCTGGAATAGCCTCCGTCTGTGTGAGGACATTCATTTACACCTGGTATCTGTAAGTCCGAGTTTCAATGTGCATGCATGCAACAGGTTGCTATTGTGACCATTTCTTGCATATTCACAATTGATACGAAATGGATGCTGATGCATTACTCAGTTGCTAGGCTTTCCAGTGGGCTGTGATTGTAAAACTATATGTAGGCTATAGACTAAGGCTTCAGTTCGTGATCCGTTCGTCCAGGATATGTTTTAGCATTGTTCCACAAAAATATATCCAACTTGATGCAGCATTGTTGTTATCATTGTTCCACAAAAATATATCCAACTTGATGGATATATATATATACAACTATATATATATATAACAGCAGGTGACAAGGCTTACGTTGCGCACACGATCGTCCGCAAATGCAAAAGTCTTGCACGAGCATAATAGTTTTGATTGACTATAGATTCGAACGCGTCTCAGCATCATACGTTCAGAGTGTCCGCTATTAACGATTAACTCTTTCTGACTGACAGACGGACGAAGGCAGACAGCGGGAACAACGTATACAGTTACTGACGATGAGGCAGGCGTCCAAGATCAACGGGCAATGAGATCCAATTCGTAATATACGTGGACATGCATGTTGGAGACTTAACGTATATCTAATGGACCAGAGTTTGCCTCAAGCATTATATTATATACATACACTCGTAGGCCGTACGGCCCGGATATAGGCCTATACTTGTGTATGCTTATACATGTATAGGTTTTATACGAGCGAAACTCACAGATAAGCTGCAGATAGACATATCTCATGATTATCAGTAACCTCTCTTGCTTAATTATTTATTTAATTAAATATCACTAATGGGGAAAAAACATATATCTTCAAGTAAATGTAATAAATCGCAAAAATATATTAAATATTGTTATGTAAATATGATATATAACATGTGTTTACTTATTTGAATAATAGATCCATTGGAGCAGTATATTTGAGACGCAGATGTATGTATGGGTCAAGACTCGGAGTACATGTATATTCAGAGGCCGAATTAAAGTAGGCCTCTAGTCAGTTTTGACCAGTGGTCTAAATAATTCAATTCCATTCAATTAAATTTTATTATCGTAACATTTACAATACCAAGTATAGTCAGGACGTTTGTGATTTCAGGAGGAAGAACCTGAAGGATAAATAAATCCCGCTTTAAGTATAGGGACAATGTCTGGTGTTTCAGAAGTATACACGATACCATAATACACGAAGCATGGCAGCTGCAGCTCAGCACGTGGTCCATACAATAATTGATTGTGTGGAGTCATGCACAGTACTCTGTCACCAAGACTCGACAGTAATAATTATATATTCATATATAGATTATAATGATATTAGTTGTATCTTGGTTAGGCTTACTGTAAAGTTAACCTCTATAAACTTATGGATATTAGTCAGTGGCGTCTGCCATTGGTAGACGCCACTGACTACACCCATTATAATAAATGTTTCGAGGATCTCCGTGTCCTCTGTGATTGGTATGGTAACATTGTCTTCTAGATTTACAGCAACGTTCATCACTCGGATCCGCTTTACCATACGTTCGGAGAATTTCAGCCTGATGAACCGTTGTACATTTTAAGCAACTGTTCCATAGATTTTACCGCTGCCATATTATGCTCAATTAAGGCC
Source organism: Dendrobaena attemsi (assembly GCA_034693945.1). Lineage (NCBI taxonomy): Eukaryota > Metazoa > Annelida > Clitellata > Crassiclitellata > Lumbricidae > Dendrobaena > Dendrobaena attemsi. The sequence goes on from JAQFXW010004877.1 coordinate 7,381, forward strand.
TATTCCTTTCTTTAATTACTGTGACTTTTCGATGTTTTGCGATTTGCATTGTCTTTATTCGTGTAAGTGTGAAACTCAAATTATACGCAATGTGTACACGTGATCAGCTACTGAGTCTGCGCTGGGTAGGCCATCTCTGACCCCCTGTATTTTCGTTCGCATAGACTCGTGAATATCCACTAGGGTATGTTCACGCGGGTGCAAAGACACGGCGTACACGGCGTACAAGCATCTGTACAATCGATGCCTGTCATGTATACAACGTGTATTTAGGTTTCAGGCAATATGTAAAGTTTTTATCGTCCAATTTCAGGCAATTTATAAAATGCCTGGCTTTTAAAGGCAATTTGTAAAGTGCCTGAGCGATCAGCGACTTTACAAATTGTCTAAAAATTCAAGGCACTTTACAAAGTCCATGATTTCTCAAATTGTTGTAACACATACATACATATATATATATATAGCCTATATATGTATGTATATATATACGGGATCGGTAGGAATTCAGTGAGTTTCGCGAAGGCGATCCAATGCATTTGATGAATAATAAGAATATCCAGAAACCCTTGATAGCTGTAACCAACCTGAAGCTTTATACGGATTAACTGATAGCATACAACCCTTGCATGCATTCGCATTGTCTAACCGAGAACCACGAAGTATATTAAGCTCATCAGTCAGAAATAATGCGACAAATAGGACGAATGCGGTAAAAACTAGAAGTTTACTGTGACGTAGTTTGCTCATTGTGTCTCTGTCATCTGTACATCCCTGATTCAAGATGTCTGTGTTCTGTAACTGACCTGTTCAATTCTTGTTGGATTGTTTAACCCATGTCCACAGACCCGGATATAGGCTGGCCCCTACACCTGAGTCCACGTCCATGTCTGATCATCCATAGCTAGAATGAAGGGCTCTGCGACTGGCCATGTCAGTAACAGGACGACAGAGCTCGCACAAGTAAGCTGGTGCAGTGCCTAATAGGCAGTTACAAACTAGGGCAGCTATTCTGTAATGGAATGCGTTGCGGAATGGGAAGCCAGTGCAGTGTATCCCGCCTAATCGCCGAGATAGGGGCGCGTCTTGGAATGCGACATATACACCTACATAAGGAAGCATTTCAGCGGTTCCCTTCAATTCAACAGCCATGGCGACCATCCTGGGAGAGTTGGGTGGGGTGGTCGGAGGCGGGATGGTAGGTACATGTAGCTGGCTGTTGAATTGAATGGAACCGCTGAAATGCTCCCCACGCAAGCAGTAGGCAGATGTCCATTGGCAAGGTCTGGCCAACGGGTATCTTCTGCCACGGCAATTGTACCATGGTCTTTAAATTTTTTGACATAATCTGATACTTAGGCCCTATCTGAGTTACAGTAAAATATACAGGGTAACATTTCTTATGAATTGCTGTGTACATATCTAAGCTTATATAATAATATATTATAAAATTAGTAACTGTGCTCGAATCCCACCCGTCGCGTTAGGACCTTATTCAAGTCTCTCACTTACAATTGCATGAGGCGCTTCGGCGTGCTTACTCCAACAAACTCTAGTCCGGGAATTGATCGGGATCGCCTCTGAGTGGCAAATTGACTTGAAGGGTCGGTATAGAAATATGTTAATAAATAAATAAATAAATAAGTCTCGGAAACTCTCTAGGATATACGACCTATTGTCATGGGGACTCAAACATAGCGTGTGATTCGTAATTTATTTGATAGCGAACCGATCTCAGGTCGTTTAAACGTGAATGTAAGTTTCGATCATCTGCATAATAGAGGGACATGGGAAGTTATCAGAAGATTAGTTGATGAGTTGATCAATGAAGCCATAAATCCAAAGTATGATCCTCTACAGCAATAGAAGCTGGAATTTCTACGTAGGGTCTATACATATAATCATCGCATTGGCCGAAATATTGAATAATCTTAAGCATTTCCAATTTTGGGTTTATCTAAAATATTGTCAAATTTGGATATCTTTGGCTCGATTTTCTTCTAATAAACATTTGCCAATAATATACTTATTTCTATCTAAAAACTAGAAAATCCTACAGATTTTTCAGTTAATTAAGTGTAGCTATGTGCGTGTAGCCTCAAACTGAGAGAAAACAAGCAATAGCCTAAGCCTAAGCTAAGTTAGTAGAGTCAATGCAAGACAGCTTTAAAGCAATAAATGGATATTATTACAATAAACGTTTGTTTGGATTTTACTGAAGATTAGTAGATAATGATTATTTGACCCAGATGGAGTAATCTGGTTGATAGATCAAGTAAAATAAAATGGGATTATCAGCAAAATAAAACTAGATCTAGCTGCCGATACACAGTTGTAGGTCTAAGTTACTTGTTCGTTACATCTCTATACAGCAGTACATTGTGTCGCTCTAGTTGTGACCATTGAGGAGGCATAGACTGATGCCTGATCGGAGCCACTAGCAATTGCATCTAGCGCCGTTCATAAGTTGAGCAGAACTACAAATGCAGTTGAACTGTTAAGAACACTCGGTTGCTAGAATAATATCGCTCGTCATCTATGCCACTACAATAGTGTCGTGAAGGAAGTTAGGACACGAACTGCATTCAATTTGTAAGAAAAGACGAACACAGTAAACACAGTAAACTGAACAATTATTTATTTGTAACTTGAGTTCGTTGATTTCGGCGAACGGTTGAAGAAAGGAACAACCTATATTTCACGCGAGGAACAAAAGCATCTGTGAGTATTTGACCCGTTACACTAAAACGAACGGATTTACAGGTTATATGAAGTGGACGGATGGCTCAGGATGTAGGTTATTGTTTATAGTGGTGACGGAAACATCTACACTCATAACATCAATAACTATGATATGGCAAGTTTAAGTAATTTGAGTCTTAAAAGCACAATTATTCTATTCTATTCTATTCATAGATTTATAATATTATAGGTTTATAAAATACATAACTTACGGTATGTGCTATTATTTCACATGACAGCACATATAAGTGAATCCAGTATTTTTTAATTTGCGAATTGTATATATAATGTTGCTTGGTAGAGGAGGGTAGCGTGATTGTAAGGTAGATGAGAGTGAATGATAAGCAGAGGAATATAGGGTAGATGGTGGTGGGTTATGGGTAGAGATACGTGAGGTAGATGGTGGTGAATGATGGGCAGAGTAGCATTAGGTAGATAGTGGTGCATGATGGGTAGAGTATCGTGAGATAAATGATTGTGGGTGATAAATATATACAGGGTGGCTCAGCATAAATGCACCTACTTTGCACGCGTATAACTTCGCCAATTATTAACATTTATTTATACTTAATGCATCAAATTAAATGTATTTCACTCTAGTATTAGCTCTAAGAAAGTCGAACTAGTACTAGTTTAAGTTTTAATGAA
>JAQFXW010004878.1:0-10767 GCA_034693945.1 Dendrobaena attemsi
TGACCGGGCCTGGGTTGGGAGCGCCTCTGAGTAGAGATCTTGAAGGGGCGCTATACAAATTAATTTGATTGATTGATCGATTGGTTCAGAAAGTGCTTGCTATAGCAACTTTGCCAAGATTAGAATTGACTATTGAACATTTCGTTGTAGGATTGGCATCAGTGATTGGCTCCCAACCTGTGTCAATCCCACGGTTTGGTGTTTCATCTGGTATGACTGATGGACTTGGCCAGTGGACATTTCCTCATTTGTCCTCCTTGGCCAACAACATCCAGGGTATGCCGGTCATCAAACCAGAACTACCATTCTACCAGACATCACAGGTAATTGATGCCTTGGGTCCTCAATCTACAAGGCCTTCTTCCAACTCATTTACCATGTCAGCCATTCCAACAACCGTTGAAGATGCTATACGAGGAATCAATCGGCCGATTCCGTCATCATCTGCCTACTCCTCTTCCTCCTCCTCAACCAAGGAGTTCAATTTTGGTCAGATGTCTTTACCATTTCGATCTACAGCATCGGCGTCAGCATTAGAACGGCTTGTAACACGTACTGGTAATGAACGGATGCCTTCAGAAACATTAGTGAATGCAGCAGGAAGTCAACTGAATGATCCATTTTCCATTGGACAGACGTCAAATGCTTTGATGCCTACTCATTCGTCGCAGCCTTCTCTGTCTAGTAAATCGGGCATGGAGAGTTTGTTTAGTGGTCTAGAGGATGCTGCGATGTTGACAGAATTCTTCGGCGATGACTGGTTGCGAGCAAACTGGCCGACAGAAGAGCAGAGGTTTCTCTCGGATGCAATTCCTGACATGACCGATTTTCCTGATGACGAGGACTTTAAAAATTTCATTAGCCAACTGGATAAGTGAGTGAATTTTCATCTCTGATTACCACATGGATGTGCTGACTGGCTGGTACTGGACATTATGAGAAAGGGAAAGTTTCTGTAAGAGGTGAACGCTGTTTTGATTTAGGAACTGACAAATGAGTGTGAACAAAACATAGATCCAGACTCTGGGTCACAAGCAATTCAGAGTCTGAATTAACCGCAGGACATTGCAAAGGCCTGAATCAACGAAGCTATACCTCTGATCTAGACTAGAGTGTAAAACCCATAGACCTTGGATTGTGTACTGGATATGAATATCTTTGAACATGAGTTGTACAGCAAAGTACAGTCTGTGTTCTCATGAAACAGTTAATTTTAATCAGTCTGACTGTATAGCGTAATTAGGTTGTCGTCCATGTCATGTAAGGCATCAGAATCAACTTATTCAGATAATTCAATCGGGCACAGAATGGACGAGTTTCAGACAGAGCTCCTAAGAACAAGGAACACCACTAAAAAAGAAGATTAGTCAGAGTTTAGTGAAAAAGTTTAGGTTATTTCCAGTCAATTCAATGGCATAAGAGAAATTATTGAAGTAAAGAATTAGTATGACGTTTATAAGCCTTAAATGTTGTTATTTGAATTTGAGAGATGGCTGCTGGATAGGGTAAAGCCGTTGGCAACTCTTGCCGTAAGATGGTGGTGAACATTTGAAGCAAATGATAGTAAAATGTGTTTAGTAAAATGTCAGTCCAAGAAATGATCTAGATAATTTGTACACTGTAAATTGTGTTCATGGATCAGGTGACCAAAACACATTTACGAATTATTTCTTTTGAACAAGTGCTCTCACGTCCTGACTCCAACCATTACCTGTTACATCAGTTACCAATTATAAATTGCACATGGGATACTTCACGTCTGCTCATGCTATAGTTCAACATCTGCAAAATCTCACTATGTACAGACCCAGCAGTTGTCTCTCAATGAGAGCATGTGATTGTGTCTGTAACTCTGTATTGGATATTCAATAGGTATTCATGCATTTTCTTGATGTGAATTATGCAGGTTTCCTTGATGCGAGACTTTGAGTTTTAAACATAAAAAAACCAATTGTTTTCATTCTTGTTTATTTTGCATTTACGTAAACTTCCCAGCTTTGCGACATTGGAGATAATTTTCCCAAGGAAACAGAATCTTGTAGCAGAAGAGCTATGAATTCACTTCTTTTCATTTAACCAGGAAACTCGAATTGTTATAATTATATGCATAATGAGAATATGAGTGCAATAGTACATATATATGTGACTTGCTTCCTTGTTAACTAGCCAACACTGGTTGGTTGCCGTCGTCACTTTGCGACGGTTGGCAGCATGAATGGACAAGCGCTGCCCATTGTCTTCTATTGCAGGCTAAATTCATTAGTTCAGTCCCTACAAGCCCCGTCCATCCCGGGGATGTTGCTTGTGCCTGTGAATTTCTAAGACACATAATTTGGAAATCAAAGTTCACTGTGAATGTTAATGCATGTATTTTACTAGTAAAGTCTAAAGTGCAAATCATGAATTAGTTTGTGTGATTATACTGTGTTCTTCAGTTTAATATGTTTTATGCAAATCAAGACACAAATGTCAGAAAATGTTCATCTGTAACAAGTATATAAGACATGTTGGAAAATGTATTGTTGTAATTTTACTGGATTTCTGTAAAAGGACTGTTTGTACTTGCATAGTGAATTCTTAAGTTAGGCAAAGATCCATCCATAAGCCATCCATTTCATACGTATGCACATGCGTATGCATAGTTTAATAGGTTCTTGGCTCTACACAATGTGGCTGCCTTTTGTATGACACATTATCCAATTTGGACTATGCTCTAAACTGGTTCCAAAAGCTCTGCTGCAGACTCAAAGAGCCCCAGCTCACATACCCTGGCCGACTCATTCTTCAATTTGGCCTATGACTGCCGCTGGACAGCTCAGATTTCAGCAGCCAGTGTGCAGAGTCACATTTAATTGTTTCAAAATCATAAAATTAGATGTATCAGTCAGGATTGATAGTACATCGTTAATTCTTAAGTAAGTAAGTAGCCTTTATTTATATATGACAAGCGCACATGCATTACACAGCGTAAAACAAATAATTTGCATACAAAGGAAAACTTAAGCTTAAACAATCAGTGTCAAGCACAGTATACGTTATGAAATAACACACGTAAATTATTAAATATAGTTGTAGAGACAGCGGTTAACGAAACTATTTCTAAATAATTTGGTATTAGCATTGGGTAAAAGGATGTCCCCTCCTTCCTAGCGAATACTTGTCGTCACGGAGGGATGGCAAAAGTTGATAAATACAATCGTCAAGGACCTACGATTTCCGAAAGAGCTTTCTGTCTGATCGAACAATCACCTCTTCGACGGTGTGGATTTTCTCACATATTTGCCATCTGCATGCTTTTTTCAGAGCTGCATTAATGCGCGAAATATCATGTGCGGTGATAAATCCAGAATAGGCGGGTAATGCATACATGATTCTGGAAATTACTATCGCCTGAAAAATGACGTCCAGTTTTGATATATGTAGTCCCTGGTGTCTTAGTTGGTTAAGAAGGAAGTATCGCTGATTTATTATGTTAAGAATGTAGTTTATGTGACTATTGAAAGAGAGGTTAGACTGTAGGATGACTCCAAGCAGCTTGACATTATACAACTGCTCAATTCAGGGCAGAGAAAGGCAGTGGTCTAAAGTGTGCTGGATTCCTGGCCTCCTGAAGGTTATCTCCTTTGTCTTAGAGACATTTCACAAATTACTTTATATTTCATTGCAGATATTGCCGGCACTTTAATTAAAGTAGCACGCTCAATTGTTAAAAAGAATTGCAGAAATAGCAAAATTCTGAAATAAAATAAGACCATATTCACAACTGTCTACCTCGTAAAGTGCCGACTTTCTTCATGCACATCCATCTCGGAGCTCTTGAATTCGTTGAGCTCTTTACGAATGGCTGCCTGTTAACAGTAATTCAGTTTTAAGCTACAACAATATCAAAACTTCAGCAACAACAAAACATAACAAGCCACCATGCTTGCGTCTTGCACTAGAAAATACAAAACTGTTGGAGTCGAACACAAGTGATACTCAACAGAAATTTCTGAACTGTGAAACAGAGGCGAGATTTCAACATTGGCTTTAAAAGTTAATAACATTACCAACTTAGAAATAAATGAAACAAATTTTATATTTTTACAATTAAAACAATTCATGCAAACTACAGCACTTCAGAAATTTCTCATAATATTTAAGTCCTCAACGGTTCATGTGATAAAACAGACGCATATAAACTTCAATTATAAATTTTGATTCAAATTCGTATTCGATACCAACCTCCACAGATAGTGAAACAACTCGTAGAGAATCTAACTTGATTACTTCGCCCATAAATATATATATATATATATATATTTATATAAAATATAATGGAACTAAAAGAATATTATTTGGGGGGAAATTGCAAATAAAATGTAAACCTGTCTGCCACAGATGCATTGATAAAAGATTTTAGCCTTAATGCATTTTGTGGCATAATACAGTTTGTAATATGCCGCTTAGGGATGTAGTTGCATTACATTAACAGTCAATAATCACAGTCTATGGGAAGACCCATTTTCCGCTTGACCACATGGGGTGTGGTAGTGTAGTGGCGAAGGTCGCCGCCTTGCAATTGAAGGTTGCAGGTTCAAATTCCACCCGCCGCGTAAGGACCTTTAGCAAGTCCTTCACTCATAATTGCTGAAGTGCTTCGGCGTGTAAAACTCCGACACACCTACGGGCTGTAGTTGGGACCACCTCTGAGTAGTAGTGGTCTGTAAGAGGTGGTATAGAAATACACAAATACAATACAATACAATACAGGAAAATTACACAACTCTCTCCTTCCCTCTGTCTCACTCTCTCTCTTTCTTTCTCCTCAATATAAAGAATTTGTCAGCTTAACTTTTATCATCATGTTGTTCTTAAGCCATAGAGTTCTGGTAATTTGCGCACAGCTATAATTAAAAGTGACCTTAACCTTTCACCTTTTAATACATGTGACACAGTGACCTGTTGCTTGAGAGAGACGGCTTGCTAATTTTGTACTGCTTCATGCTGGTCCGAGTTGCCCCACATACATATACAGTCATCACTCAAAGAAGCGGAAACTTAGCACATCATTCATAGTGCATTGTGATAACTTGCAGTGAAAATAATATTATATACAAATAACGTCGATAGACGGCACGGATTCAGTCAGTATGCAAACAACGGTGTAAGAAAACTTGAAGTAACAAGTGGGTCAGCATTGCAGGCCATTGCTCATCAAATCTCTGGCTTACAGTTGTTGTTTTGTCTGCACTTCAGCCCCCCCTCTGGTCTCTAGATTAACAGAGACACACATAACAAATGAGCTATTCTTCCCACTGGCCTTATCTGACCTTACCTAATCAAACTAACATTACCAGACAAAAAGACCGTGTGAATAGAGTGACCAGTGGTATTACTAACATGCATGTCAGATTAATAGATTAGATTTTGCTGCAATAAAACAAACAGCCGCCGATGCTGAACTTAATAAATCCGCAGAAACCGGATTTCAATGAGTCATTGCTCTAAAGAGTGTACATGCTAATTGTACCAGGGAACATACTGAACTATATAATATTGTATAGGCAGAGGCATGAATAAGGGCTTAGGAAACGAGGTAGTGACTAAACCCAAAAGAAATTCTGACGAAAACCCTCACTGTGTAAAATGGAACACTGTTAATCGGAATAATTCTAATTGCCCAGCAAACATGATCAGTCATAGCAAGCACAATAGCATAATTAACCTCAACTGATACTACAGCAAATATCAAAACTATTACCTCGGTCTAGTCTTCACTTAAAGTACTGTGATGTTTTAACAGTGAGCTGGAGTGTTTTCCCAGTCACTCTGGGTTCACCATCGTATTTTAGGGATGAAGTTGCGCTGCCTGAGAGGCTCACATGATGTGAAATTATTGTTAGCAATGTTAGCATGCCTTCATGTGGCCAGTCGTCTCTCTTTCTTGCCGTCTGATCTTCTAGCTGACAGTGTACAGTCAATGTACCAATTATAACTAAGTTGGCTTGGAAACAAATCTCTGCCTTGGCATCTGAACCCTGACCTCTGGGGTGATAGTCGAGATGCTAACAGCTAGACCCCTGACACATAAAACTTAATTTTAAGATGTGACACGTGTTCGGATAACTGGTAAACTGAAGAATCCATTTAACCCTTTCAGAACAAGTGTGATTAGTTTATCATGCATTCAGTACATGCTGGACATAAGAAGAAGGTCTGGAGGCAGCCCTGGGTATCAAGCGGTTATCAACCTCATATTCTTACCCGTGGCTAGTCCTCTCCCTCACCGTCTCAGTGTAGGTCTTTCTATTCATCATATAGCTGAGTTGGCTAGGGGTGCCAGATGAACCAAATTTGGTGCCTTGAACCAAATTTATGCCCTGGTCTGGATTTGAACACCAGACCTCTCGGTTGACAGTCCAGTGTGCTAACCACTGTACTATCAAGCACCCCTCAACATGAAAGCGCTAATAATTGTTTTAAATGTCAAAGATAGCGATAACTAGGACTGCACAGGTGTTTGTGTTGAGTGTTGACAATGAATGACAGATGCAGATGAACTTTGTATTCAGGTTTATATATACTAATTATTTAACGTTGACAGAGTGCCTGTTAAATTAAGGACTGTCACAAAGACAATGATATACAACTATCACACATAACTAACCGACTGCAAACGGTCATAAAATTGAAATTAAATAATATTTATTTTTATTTATTCATATATTTCTATACTGCCTATTCAACTCTACTACTACTACTACTCAGAGGTATTCCCGACGTCAGCAATTGCGAGTCCCTACCCAGTGGCTTGGATCTGAATCTAACCTGCGACCCTTCAAACGCAAGGCCGCGACTATCCCTTTAAACCCCACAAAATATCATACAGATGTTTTGATTTTAACCATCATAGACTTTTCGTTGGAAAACCCTTTCTGATTCAATGCAGCGCAAGTGAGTTGGCTGGTGCAATGCGTTTGAGTGGCACACTAGCGCTCTAGCAATCTGGTGGAGATTACGATTACATATCAATAAGAACAATACTCATGACGAAGTTTAGGAAAGGCATGACAAGGACTCTGGTTGGTCAGTTGAAATCATCTCCCAAAGATATACAGCTCTAGCCAAATCAAAATGGCAGTTGTCATGCATGTTCCTTTCATCCACCTTAGGCACTTTAAGTGTGTGCATGCATGTTTCCGTAAGTAACGGGATGCGTGCGCATGTTGGTGAGGGCACATATCTGGGTGTATTGCAGGCAACAGATTCCCACATACTCCAGCTAAAATATACAGCAGAAGCACAGCACACTGCACCTGCTTGGCTTAGATATAGAGACCTATTGATCAAAATACCTTTGCTCCGCCTGACGCCATCTTTACCTGACCTCATATAATATAATACATATTTTATATATATATATATATATAAATTGATCATATATAATATATTATATATAATATAATATAAATATAATATATATCACTGCCATATACGGGAAAAAACATTTTAATGCATGTATAACTTCAGTTAGTAAAGTATAACTATATTATAACTCGCACAGTAATTATACAAGTTTACAATTTTAATATAAAATATGAATGACTAAATGTGTAAGTTAGTAGTGACCAGACTGATTAAATGAAAACAACACTGAATAAGCAAAATTACAATTTTTATCAAAAAACCTCAATTACATATGTTAAGTTTTCATTTAAATAGTATTCGAATATTAAATAATTTTCAAGCATTGCCACTGTACCTGTGGCAAATCATTTGGAGCAAAAACCGGCAATTCCAAACACCCGAAATAATTTCATTTATTCAATTTCTCTTTATATATGCATTATGCAATATGCATATATAAATATCAATGACTACCAACCTTAATCCAATTCTCGATCACTGTTCCTTCCTTCAAGAAATGCCTCAAAAGTCACAATATCTCAAAATGCAAACATCTCGTAAATGCGATCTCTAACTGTCCTTCACCTAGCTATCTAACTATGCCTAAGATTCACACTAGTCTATGTAAGACTTTGATTATCAGTAAGACTTTGTACAAGTAAAATTTCATGTTGTCCATAATAAAAAAAATGCCAGCAATTATTATAACCAGTATGCAGCAATAAGCTAAAGCAACAGTAAACTTGTTGAAGTAGATTATGCAGCAACTTTCTCTGGAAGATTGAAAAAAATACGGAGTGAACATAATAATATTTCAGCCTTTAGTCAAAATTTATAGCCCTTATCCGTTAATCAGTCAATCCACTGATCAATCAATCAATCAGTCAGTCAATCAAAGAGTCAGTCAGTCAGTCAGGTCAGACATAAAACTGCAATCAGAATTCTCATACTCAAAACACTCAACCAAGACTAAGGACTAATTACATTCTTCAGCAAACTTTCCATTTGAAAGGAAGTATTTCAGAAGCAGAACCAGAACAAATTTCACAGCTTCATTATATCTAGTACACGCCCTTACTGTCAAAAGACAACAATACGGCAGGTCACCCAGCCTTTCAGTCAATATCCATGATTGGAATCTTCATATTATGAACAAGCCCACTGATATTTATTGGCCTGTTTATAGCCTGTCAGAATTCACTGAGCAAAAAGCCACTTCTAAATATTATACTATCCACTATGTATGCAACCAGGTCAAACAGTAGATTTCCAAATTAAAGTAACCTTTAATCAGTGCGTTAGACAACATTTTCTGCCACAACTATAAAAAGGAAAAGTACTCGACTGCATATAATCGACACCTAATGAGCCATGCATACAGTACACTCATATCTGCATGTTTTGCATAATCGCTCATTCAAAACAACTGTAAATACATAAAAAGGGCGAACATTCATAAAATTGACATCACATCTGTTTTGATCTGCAAAACAGCTAGACTACATGGGCTACAGATATGCTTCAAAAGGTGCTATATGAAGCTTCAGATATACAGTTATACACACACATATATACGCGGAAATAAAGATTTTTGTCAAATCCAATTAAAGAGACAGGTACAGCTGAATCTGTAGAAGAATCGCTAGAAGATTCTTCCAAGCTTTTAATTTCTTATGTACGGTAATATCAATGCAATGCCATATTGCACAGAGATATTTGTTCAGTTTCCATGCAATCAATTATTATATTTAGCAGAGCAAGAGAAGAAAAGAAGATAAAGTCTGCATAAGTAGATAGATAACTAGAGAAAGATTTGAAGAACCAAATAACCAAGTTAAGCCCAACTAGAGGGGGTTGGAGAAAGACAAGCACACGTGGCAGACAGGCTGTCTAGCCGGCTGGTCAGGGTAAATATGGCAGGTCTGAATTTGCCTAAATGTAACTGCTGTGGCGAGTTTCTAGTGCTCTGGTTTGTAAGGCTGTCCACAGTTTTGTTTTTAATTAAGACTTGTGATTCCTGGAGCATAGAGCTCACACATTTAGTCCTTTAGAAATCGAATCGGAATGGTTAAACAATTTGCTAAAAAAAATCGAATCACATAACAGTTTCCATTAAATTTACTCTTTCTTCTCAAAATATCTTTCCTACGAACAATAAAAGAAGAAATAAAAAAAATGTGCAGGTAAAACAACTGCAATTTAAAACTTCTTCCTGTATAACAGACTCTAATAAATAGCTCATTACATGACTCTGAACACATACTAGATCAAAATAATTATACACAGCTGTTCACATGCTTTTTAGTCCGAAGGGGAACATAATACTGATAACACAACTGAACACCACAAACGCATTACATGCCAATATATAATTTATATTTTATATCGTTATGCCTATTGTTAACTGCCTGAGTATTGACACACATACCACTGAATTCTCATTAGCCATTGCCATACCACTTCCAAACTTTTTAAAGGCAGAAAAATATGCAAGCAGAAATGCAAAGGCTTCAGCTGGCACGACTCCCAAACACATCTAATTGGCACCAATCAGCAATCTGAAATATCATTTTAACACATAAAAAATTACAACTGCACGCATTTCCAACATACGTTAGCGATAAAACTAAACAACATCACATTAAACCGCTGCCGTTGGCATTGATTCAAACACTTTCTGGACCAACTGAACATAATAATTCAATGCTTCTATTTTTCATATATAGCATCATTTAAGTGGTCCGATGGCAAAGAAAACTTAAACAGCACATTGTCTGAAAAGACATAATTATGATTCATGTATAAAGAGACTGCTCTTTGCTGCCACAGTTCAAAGTCACCTACTGCACATGATATAAAGGAACAGGAATCTACGTTTATTAAATACACCGCACCGTACAGCACCTGATTTTGCTGTCAAGACTACAAAGCGATTCCTGTCAGCTCAGCCCAAACAGCAACGTAAATTTCACTGCACTATCTTCTTGTATGGAATGGGATGTTTTTATTGACACGCTGTAGAGAGTCTGTTGTGCTCCTAATCACATTCGCGTTTTAATTGAAGACGAAATGGCAATCACGCCCTTCCACTTTCTCTTGATCTCTGGTCACTGCGAACAAAAAACTATGCCAACAACGTGTTTCGGTTACTCTTTGGTATGCGAGTAAGCAAGCAAGTATGTAAATTTATAATGAGCCCTATGTGGCAGGCACAGCAGTCAGCACTCAGCTAGGAATAAGTCAATAAATAGTCTTCCTCTCCAGCAGGCAGCAGCAGCAGTAGCAGCAGCTCTGTGCTACAGAGTATGAACCGTTCTACAGAACAAGATCTATTCTTAAGGATCGGATTCGTTCTAGGAAATATGTTCTTGAGGATGA
>JAQFXW010004879.1:0-10766 GCA_034693945.1 Dendrobaena attemsi
CGTCCGATGGGTCGCAGGTTCGATTCAGACCCGAGCCACCGCGTAGGGACCTTGAGCAAGTCCTTCACCTACAGTTGAAAAACGTTAAAAACTCCGACACTCCCTCAGGTTGTAGTCGGGACCGCTTCTGAGTAGTAGTGGACTTGAAGGGGCGGTATAGAAATGCGTAAATAAATAACTAATAAAAAATATTATAAAGGCCAAACGAAGAAAGAAAAAATTAAGGTGATTGAACATTTATTTAAAATTCGTCATTTATAATATATCCCAAATATTATTTGGGGACAGTTTATTGATCGGGGTAGGCCTGGATAAACGAGTAGCAAAATTGAAGAAATTAATATTCGTAACGCGTTTTATTATGATGACATAACCCTTCAGGCTTCGGCGAAGCTGTTCAACCTACGTCTTCCGTGGAAAAACTCCCATCTAGTTAGACTTAGGCCTATAACAGCAACAACCTGTAGTCCTATCCAATTGCAACTCTTCCTCAGCGCCCTGTCTTCTTCGCCTCTCTAATTGCAAATACCACACACCGTGTCCGACTGTACATTATTATCATCTATCATTGCATGCTTAACCTTCGCATTTTCTCAGAATAGAATCTTGTCCTAAATGCCTATACCTCATGACTGACAAGAGAATTAGGCGGAAGAGGGTATAGTTTATATAAGCAAGCCTACATAGCATCAGTTAAAGCATGCTGTGCATGGTGAACCAAAAAAGTAACCCTAATACGTTTTATCTTAATATTTGGTTCAAAAGTTTTAATATTTAAATAAAATTTTACAGACTGAAAGGCAGTTCATATCTACATGTAACTGCCAAATTTCACAAAACATATTTCAAACACAACAAAAGTAATTCAACTTTTAGTGACGTCACCCACTGTTTTTTGGTGGATCAAAAATGTTCAACAGTATTTTGCTAATATTTCCGGAAAAATGAAAAATCTATTACTGAAATTCTACAGGCTTAAAGGCAATTCATATTTACATAGAACAACCAAATTTTATTGTAATTTTTATAATGCAACAAAAGTTACAGTACTTTTTCTTAAAACATTTGTTGCGTAAACACTGTTTTAAATAATCATAAAACAGTAAGTGGGCTCACTTAAAGTGCTGTAACTGTTGTTGCGCTTGAAATATTTTGATAACAGTTAGTTGTTAGATGTAAATATGAATTAACTTTAAGTCTGTGAAATTTCACTAAGTATGTTAACGTCTGGCGGAAATATCATCAAAAAGCTGTTAAATGTTATTTGAAATATCAATAAGGCAGTTAATGACGTCACTAAAAGTTGAATAAGTTTTGTTCTGTTTGAAATATGTTGGTGAAAGTCGGCTGATATACGTAAATATGAATTGCCTTTAAACCTGTAAAATTTTGTTTTACAATTTCTACTTTTCACCGAAATATTAGCAAAACATGTAGCAGGATCATTTTTTAAATCATCCTGCTGGGTTATTTTTGATCCATCAAAAAACGGTGGGTGACGTCACTAAAAGTTGAATAAGTTTTGTTGTGTTTGAAATATTTTTGTGCAATTTGCCAGTTACATGTAAATATGAACTGCCTTTCAGCTTGTAGAATTTTATTTAAATATTCCTATTTTGGACCGAAATATTAGGAAGAAACTTAGGGGGTTACTTTTTTGGTTCACCCTGTATGTGCTTCTTTGGTTCACCCTGTATGTGCTGACTGGTGAATATAGCCCATCTTGTCTACAGTAGTAGTAGTAGGCCTATACTATCCTAGTGACTATAATCTACAGCATTAATATATATATATATATATACGCCTTATGAAGGCGTAGGCATACGTGTTTACTGTTTATAGGCCTATAGGTCTTATATATCGAACTACTCTCACTTGTATACGACGGACTCTTTGATACAGCATCTTCAATTTGTAATATACGCCTACTTTATGTGTTAATTATGTGTTAGGATGGTTCTCTAAGGAAAAGCGGAGATCTGTGTGTATGCATTGTACGCCCTATGCATTTCGGGAAGCACGCAGTGCGATCACAACAGTTGAGTGAATCTTAATAAAAATTCTAAGCCTGATTAGGGACACTGACAATGAGATTTCATGAGGTGCTCTTGATCTATAGACTATAGGCCTAGCTTAGAGCCTTTGGTCGACGAATAAAGGACAAAGGAGACAGCACCTAGCTTAATTATTATAGCATAATATAGGCCTATTCTCGAATCTTGATAGGCCTATGGGGCGTATACACTCGCGGTTGAAAAAGCTTTCAATAATAACAAATTAGATGAATATTAGAAGCTTCGAGCCTATATTCAAACCGAATTTCTTAAAACAAACACTACAGTCTTTTGACTCATTTTATCCTCTGGGAAATTATAGGCCTAACGTGCAATGTAAACCTCTGACATTTGGCACACATAAGAAAACTGTCTTCTTGAACTTTGACAAATGGATTTTTGTTTGAGAAATCACCTCTATGGCCCGGGCCCAAAGGCCTTCTGCTAAATGATAGCCTAACAGCAGCAGTTTTGCTAACAAAAGTGGCAGTGTACCAGTGAAATACTATAGTAATTATAATTAGAAGTCGTATTAGTATTAGTATTTTATACACTGAATCTTTCACATACGGCATAATGCACAGTGCACAAGCCTGGTTCAGTCAGACTTCTGAATGTATTCAACACAGACTATATTTAGATCAGCTGCATATATAGACGTCGTAAAATGCTACGAATACTGTATTATAAAAATAAAATAATATGTACCTAGAGCAACATAATAGCCTATTAATTAAACACACCTGAAAATATAAACGCAAATTGGACAGTGTATAGCATTGAAGTTGGCACACAAAATGATACAACACGTTTGAGATTTATAGTTACAGACGCGCACTATAAAAATATAATTTTCAGATTATCCTCCAGAGTCAAGACCCTCAAGGAACAGAGTTAGCATTGAACGACGAGCGGGGTAGGCTACCTAAGAAGCTAACCGAATCGTCAACCAGGAGATTGGGTAGACCACCAGACCTGTGCATTCTATGTGCCTCTTTATCACGGTTACCCGTTCAAATATCTACATGTACAGATGGTGTCAGCTTTAAGAGCGTTTGGCTAGCTAGTTGGCCTACGGTCCGGTCCGTTCACGTAAATCTGACAGAGAGTTGCACCCATTCAAACAGGAAGTTGTGTTGGAAGATATCACACAACCAGTTAATTTCAAAGTGAGTGAGGACAAGGCCTTTCTGTCGATGTCTCATTTACTGAACACATGCTATTTCATACCTGATTTTTCAGCTTATCATCCATAACTATTTATTCTTAGTCCCTCGATCACTAGTGACGTCTCCTGCTCGGAGCTGCTCCCATCTTGTCTCTGCCAATTCTTGCATGTTGAAATTTTCTTGTTTAGTTTCTCTATTTTGCTCATTTTATTTTTCTTATTTTATTTCATAAGCTCGATCATGCCATAAAATTATCCTTTGTTTATTCATTCGTCAGTGGAATCGTCTTCAGTTTCGCTTTATTTGTTTTAAATAGTCTCAAAATTTCGATAGTTCTCTCGTTCGAATATCAAGAAGACCTGTGTAACTTAAAAAAACCTAAAGAATATTTTCATCTAGTAACCTCTTCTGAAAATCATGTTAGGCTTATAGCTTACACGTTTAGGCCTAATACACCATAATTGCAGGCTACATTTCCCTATTTTACATGTATAAAAGCAAATCAGACTAATTAGGACTAGTTTAGAAAAACACACATCATAGATCCTAAAAAGTTACACCGGAGAATTCGCTCGTTAACAGCGTGTAATCTAGTCACCCGCTTCTGGGGTGGGGGGAATAACAAGCTGGGAGGAGTAAATCTTATTATTTTACATACCCTATATAAAAAATATTTCGCTGGGGGGTAATGGCAATTCTGGGGGACTTCCCCCGACGCTGGTCTAGATTAATCACTGGTTCGTTAAGAATGTAGGCCTACGCGTGACTTTCAAGTTGAAACGTAAACTATATATCACAATCCAAATGCAATAATTATTGTAGCTCACAGCAAGTTGATTTCGACACAACGAATAAATTAAGGCATTTATAGACCGTTCACAAAATTATTATCAGCTCTGAAGAATGGCGATCATAGGTGCATTGATCACATAAGGTGATGCCATTGAAGGACTTGTTCCGGAGAACTGGCTGCCATTTTGTTCCAGTGATCGAGCTCTTTGCCTCTTGAGAACATGAAAGATCCAACGACCACTCGTCCAATCATTCGATCTGCAGAATATAGTAAAAAAATAAGTCACTATTGAAAAACGATGAGAAGGCACCGCCTACCGCTTTTAGGAAGCAGAAAGAAAAATAAGGTAGGCCTAAATCATGAGATATCATTGTTTAATTCTGTCACCATTAGGCCTATAATTATGACTCATCGATCTGAGACATGATTCTGAAATATATAAGTCTTAATTTAAGCACAAGAGCGAACAGACTGTGGTCAAGGTTTTACAAGTCGAGTACAAGTTGCCAGATCCGGTTGTCAAAGGGAAAGATATTGGTTAATATAGCAATCCCAATAGCGCAGTACTCCTGAACTGTTTTATTCTAGTGTTGACAGTTCTGATAATAATGATGGCAATGATGATGATAATGATGATGATGATGACGACGATGATGATGAAGAAGAAGAATTTTGTATGCGTTTTGACTTTGAAATCGCTCTTTCAGAACCATCGCATGAATGCGCTACAGGTTTAGGCCTATATAACGTACGTGGCAACAGTATAGTACTAGGCCTATGGTTTTTATTAGGCTTACTATTGTCGCATCTCATTCATCACGAACAAGCGTCATAGGAACTCTTTGTCTGCGTTGTGTTGACCCGCATCCTATATTATATATATATATATATATATATATACAGTTGAAAGGCTATAGGAGAGTCCACACCCATGTACAAGCGCACCTGCTCTTGTTAGGAGTGCAAAATGGAAGGCGATCACTGCTGTTCTTGCTTGGTCAGTTCGACTGACTATAATTGTAATAGAAAAAACGAGAAATACGATCCCATCTGATATGCAAAATGAAACGACAGAAGACGCAGAATGATCTGTCACGTTTGAGATGAAAATAATAATAATAACAGTTATTATTCTGAAACGAAGAAGAACAGAATACGTGAATTGCTCGTCGCACACTAATTACGACTCTTCTAAATAAAGAGCTGAGAAGAACATTGTCCATATACTATGTCATCTTGTATGTGCGCAGGTGTCTATATATATATAGTATGTGCGTCTGCGTCATGTACGTTGTACATGTAGGCATATGTTTGATATTTACCTCTGACGTGAGGCGCAGTGTTGTTCTGCATGACGGTGATGGTGATGCTGGCCGCATCCAAGCCGTCCGGAGCTAGCTTGAACGTGAACGATTCGTTAAATGACGGATTGATTGAACGACGAATGACCTCCGTCTTCTTCGTCTTCATGACCTTACTTTGCAGCAGAAGACTCACTTTTACGTAGACATCTGTCGTCAAGAAGGCAGACAGGTCACGTGTCACGTTTTAAAAGCACGAAACAAATATTGGCAAAATCACAAAGCCTAATAAGTGAAAAGGAGATGAACATTGATGACCTGAGATTGTTTCTCTGATCGCTGGTTGGAAGAAATTCGCAGTCGCTTTCAAATTCGGGGTGTGTTTACGGGAGAGGGGAGAAAGGTGGGATACTACAATTTACTAAGAAACCGATGACAAACGTAGCCTACGTGTAGGCCTACATGTGCTGTGTGAGAACCCCAGAGTAGAATTGTCTAGTTTATTAGTAAAGAAAAGAATGCCATAATTAGTCCTATGTCTGCCTACGATTGGTGCTCAGTTTCTCTCACTGCGTTTAAGATTATAAGCCAAGTCAGAGCATTATACTCATCCGAAGCCATGGGAGGCAGAGTAATATTCCTACATGTAATTGTATACTGCAGAGACGCCTAATTAATTCTGAGATTTTTCTGTACGCACACTCAATTATTTGCAGGCCGTCTGTTTTTGAGCTGAGCAACACTGAGTTATATTATTCTGTATGGAAAAATAAATTAGTCGTGTTATCGGAATCCACTGAAAACAGTCGGATGCGTGTCCAATGATTTACATATTGTTGTCCACGCTTTGATTCTTCGTGGTCCTGGTTCATGATGTCGCTTTATTCTCTTTTTATCTGTTGACACATAGCCACTTGTAATAACTCGGTTTCCGCAGAAAGCAGCATGCACTCTGCATTAACATGGATATGTTTGTTCCGTGATTTAAGAGTGTCTCGGAGGCTTAATTCTCCCAGCGACATAACGTATAGACGAGATTTCAAAGCCGAAGGAGGACAGCTTTTGGCAAAAATAAAAGAGATGTTCATTCTCAGCAATGTACAGACGATATGAAAGGGTTAGCAAATTGAACAGAATTCTGGTAGCCTACAACGAGCATAGGCCTAATTAAGGCCATGGTTCACTTCCCAAAATCTTCCTAAAAACCGCCTTAGCCTTCGAATTTATAGGCGGCGTTGATAACGTAAGATTATACAGTAGACGGAAGCCTCATATGGCTGCAGTGGCGGATCCAGGGGGGCCCGGGGGCCCGGGCCCCCCTTAGCCATAACCCTAACCCTAATTCATTCCGTAAACCTAACCCTAATTTCAACGCTAACCCATTTAAAATTAATAATAAATTAAAATGAAATCCAAAAGAATGAAACAACTTAAACAAGTAGCCTATTTTCTATTTTATATCAAATTGTTTGTTAGACTGCAGACATTTTCTAGTTAACTATTGCACTACATAAATAGTGTATGCGCAGTGCGAACTGTGCTGACATTTGTTTAGAGCACTTGAAAGACCGATAGTCGCTGGTTGTTAATTATACGCATTCACAAATTATGGGCGTCGCCCACAATTTGTGAATGGACTCCAAAATAAATTAACGATGCGTCCATGGATTCCAGAATAAATTACCGCGGCGTCCAAATACCGTGTGTCACATGATATTGCATTTAAAAAAGGTCAAGAAATTTTTCGCGCTAGCGCGCGAATGTCCTCTTTAGGCTTCTTAACCAAACCCTAACTTCAATGCTTATCCCAATTTAACCGTATACAAAGAATCATTATAGTTTTGCATTATCTAATTTTATATATATATACATATATATTTACAATCCAATCCCATATATATATATATTTAATGTATTGGATTGGTAGTATTTACGCCCCCCCTAATCAGAAATCCTGGATCCGCCCCTGCTAATACTTGTCACTTCTTGCCTCTTTCTGTCACGTCTTGTCACTCATTTTCGCATCATGCCATTTCTTGCCACCTCTGAGAACCCCGTGTAAAAACTTACTTGATGTCACAATAATTATTACAATGCATGAGAAATGCAATAGATCCTTCTTATTATGATTATGAAGATGAAGATGATGATGATGTTGATGACGACGACGACGACGATGATGACGATGATGAAGAAGATGAAGAAGATTATGATGACGATGTTGATGAAGAAGGTGATGATGATGATGATTATGATAATATAGAAGAAGAAGATGATGATGATGATGAAACCAGTTGTCTCTGCTGTTCAAAATATAGGGAGACGATCGCTTGTCGATTGCTTCGTACCTCATCTCAAACCGACGCATTCGTGTACGGAAGCCTTCGAAAAGTACTTTCGAAACTTCGCCGCCGAAAAACAGTACAGGAACGCTTGCAGGTAATTATACCAAGTGCTTTGACAATAGTACGATTTGGTGCCAGATCTCCTTCCGAGTTGAAAAAAATAAGCAAGGTTCCTGCACAATACGTACATAGTTCCACATATACATGCATGCGTTGCAATGTATTATGGAATCTACAGTATTATGATCTCATCTGTCTATCACTCCTCGTGCTTTTCATTCTAACTTAAATCCCATCTTTTCAAAACTCTTATCTCGACTCCTCTTATCTCCCACTGTCCACCCACCATCCCAAACGACATCCAAATTTAACAGCTGCTCTGCCTTCTCTGACCTCCCTGAATCTCGTCCCTTGACCACCACTAACTTTTGCCTCTGCGTAGCCATTCTGATTCGACGCAGAGTTCGAGAATTGGCTAATGCTCTCTCTGCGCTTGGTTTATAAATTTTAAGATTGCGATTACGATTACGACAGGCCTCGAGGACAGGAGAGGCAAGTACAGAACACGACAGACAAGTACAGAACAGGACAGGCAAGTACAGAACAGGACAGGCAAGTATAGAACAGGACAGGCAAGTACAGAACAGGACAGGCAAGTATAGAACAGGACAAGACAAGCAAGTGAAATAGAAGAGAGGTGGGAGATAGTTTTACAATGCAGGCCAAGACATCCAGAACAGGACAATGTGAGGATAGAGGACAACGCAGCGCAGCCATGGCGAGACAATGCAAAGCAGGACAATGTAGGACGAAGAGCAGGACACGAGAAGAGAGGAGAGGACATCGAATTATGGAACGATTCTACGAATGAGTGGAAACGATTTCTGGTCTCTGGAAAATCGAAACCTTTTGACAAATCGAATTTTCCATCGTCGATCGATCGATCTTCTGCTAGACATAGACACAGACAGACAGACAGACAGATAGACACAGACAGAGACAGGTAGAGACAGACAAAGGCAGGCAGACACAGACAGGCAGACAGAGATAGAGGCAGACACAGGCAGGCAGACAGAGACAGACAGAGGCAGGCACAGGCAGACGGAGATAGACAGAGACAGACACAGGCAGAGACAGATAAAGGCAGGCAGACCAAGACAGGCACACCAAGACAGACAGACCAAGACAGGCAGACAGAGACAGGCAGAGGCAGGCACAGGCAGACACAGATGGACAGAGACAGACAGACAGGCACAGGCAGAGACAGACAAAGAAAGGCAGACCAGACAGGCAGACCAAGGCAGGCAGACCAAGACAGCCAGACACAGACAGGCAGACACAGACAGAGACAGACAGAAACAGACAAACAGAGACAGGCAGAGATAGACACAGACTGCTATTGAGACAACAGATCCATAATGGTCATTCATCGTGTCATGCACACGACGTTGCTGCCCTTGAAAGCCGATCTATCCAGATTGCTTAATAATATCGATGATTAATATCGATTTATTGATACCCCGATTGATTGGGTCAGTGACATCATGGTAAGAAGACTATACTGCACTCAGCGACTCTCGATCATATTTGTCCGCCTGACTGTCTCTGTCTGTTTGTCTGTGTATGTGCGCGTCTGTATGTGCTTGTGAGTTGGTGTCTGGTGTCTGTTCTACCCTATGTTTACCTCTCCTCTCCTCACCTCTTCTCTCGTCTCTTCTTCTCTCCTATTCTCCTCTCTCCTCTCTTGTCCTGTCCTCTGCTCTGCTCTCTTCTCTCTTCTCTTCTTGGCCTGTCCTCTGCTCATTGCTCTCTTCTCCTTTTCTTTCGTCTCCTCTCACCTCACCCCAATCTCCTCTCTTCTATCCCCTTCTATTCTCTACCCTCCTCTTCTCTTCTCCAATTCTCGCCTCGGTTTTCCCTGTCTTGTCCAGTAGACCGTTCTCCTCTCTTCTATTCGATCATCACCTGTTCTCTCCCTCATCTGCTCTCATCTTCTCACCTCTCCTTTCCTTCTTCTCCTTTTCTTTTCTCACCTCTCCTCTCTCCTCCTCTCCACACGCTTCCTCTGTTCTTCACTCCTCTCCTGTGTATAAGTTCAGATTGGCTTTTTGCCCGGTCGACGAGAGACTCGCGCCACTTAATGCGCTCACTGATTTAATTGTTCGGACGATTGGAGAAGCTCTCAGACAAGCCTTGACCTCGCATATATTGATCAACGCCATATCCCCCTCCCATCAGAACCAGACCCCGCCACCCCGCCACCCACCCTTCCCCCAAATCCGAAGCCGAGCAAACAAATAGGACGTGCAGAGGAGCGGAAGTCCACGGTTCGAATTTCGTCGATCCAATCAGGCCACTCCGCGATCAATCGACCCAGAAGCAGAGGCGCCTTTGCATTCGATCGGCACAGCAGCGATTTACAGCAATCTTGGCGAGTTCTAATCTTACGGAGTAACTGGAGCGTCACCTGCACGGAAAGGCGCTACATAAGTCCACGATATATGATACTCCGTATTACAAACTCACTGATGAAAATGTATCATGATCGCAAACAGCATATACTAATGTGACCAGAACCATGGAAACGTTTAAATAGATTGTCCGCCTGTGAGTGGACATGGTGGCGGTGGTGTAGTGGTATATGCTCGGTGCCCTGAAGCCGGAGGGTCGTCGGTTCGAATCAACCTCAAGCCATTCCAGTAGAACCTTGGTCAAGACACTCACCCACAAGTCTTCTGTGAGGAGGGGGTTCTAGGACAACTACCTCTGGACAATTACCCCCGGACAATTACCCCCCGTGCCAGTAACCCCCGGACAACTACATGTACCCCCTGTACCAACTATCCCCAGACAGTTACCCCTGTACCAATAACCTCTCGGACAGTTACCCCACCCCACCTTCCCACCCCCAGATGCAAGTAGTTTAAGGAAGAAAAGACAATAGTTACTTCGCACATCAAAATAAAGGTCTATATATATTATCGGGGTGCTTGGTTAGTACAGTGGTTAGCGTGCTGGACTGTGTTGGCAGTTTAGTCGTTAGCGTGCTGTACTGTCAAGCAGGAGGTACCGGGTTCCAATCCCGGCCAGGGCAGAAATTTGCT
>JAQFXW010004880.1:0-10765 GCA_034693945.1 Dendrobaena attemsi
ATTATTAGCATAGCGAGTGAAATGGTGATGAATAGATGAACCCAAAGTAAAGTAATTATTAAAGGAGAGAGGTAGAAATCCATTGTGATATCGGTACATAAAAAGACCAGTTTGAAGCTTATTAATATCCCCTAATGAATGGTAATGTCAAATGATTTCAGTATTGCAGCAAATTGAATTAGCCCTACACTTTAACAAAGACTCACCCGAATTGCGGTAATACTCGACTTTCTCGGTCAACTTTACAAGTGGATCAATCACAGACCCGAAGTTGTCTCGGCGCCAGATACTATGTAGGTAATAGACGCTTCTTGACGTCGGATTCAATGCTGCATTAGCCAACTTCTGGACTGCATTCTCTTCAGACTAAGTGAAAAGATAAAGACCCATATAATTCAGTATGGACTTCAAGTGATGGCAAAGAAGGTCGAATCAACCTATTCTATGTATTATTATCGTATCGATTACACTAGACCCCTTCCACAAAGCAATTGCGAGTGAAGAATTGCTCACGGTCCCTACATAGTAGCTTGACAAGTTGACATAGATTTGAACCTGCGATCCTCTGGTCATAAGATGCCAAAAATAACGCTATACCACTACGTCTGCCACCTCACACGTTTTTTCTTCTTCGTGTTCTCTGCCCTCAGGCAGGTTCATATGCCCAATGATGCCATTTTTCTCTGCTCTGTGCATCCTTCAGTCCTCTGTATCCTTCCGCCTTCATAATCCAGCCCCGTAGCATTATTCTTGGTCTACCTCGTAAAAACGATATCGCAAATTCGACCAAACGCTTACCAAGTCATTATTTAAAACTATGTTTGAATTTAATTTATGCACCAGACAGACACACAGACAAAAAAGCAGCTCAAATACCATTATCTTGCTTTCATGCAATAGCATTGCTGTTGCTGGTGAAAGACCGTCATTGAAGTAATCCATGAAACGATCACGGGTCTCATCCGACATACGCAGAAGGCGAAGAGCATCAGCACATTTTGTCTGATGATTATGCTTTAAGTGGAACGTCACTGAGGCTGGCAGTGGTGGATCCTACGACAGACAATTTCCAATTAAATTTACTTATTAAACAACATCATAGTTCAGTACAAGCAATTTAAACATCAAACAGCTCAAATAACATAAATTCAGTATCATAACTTAAAAACATAATCGTTCGCATAGCTGGAACAGAGGTTTTGCAGGAGACTCTGAAGGAACATAAGTCCTGCTGACAAGGGCCTCCAAGCCAATGTATATGAACGCTTCACATGTATCACACAATAAGTACCAGTTGGTTGTGCTAAACTTCGAGATAAATCTTATTCCTGTACAATTCTGCCACATTAACAAGTTTTTGGCAGATGCAAACTTTTCTGAATGCTCAAACCTTCAATCACTTTGAAACCACTTGCGCAACATTCAAAGCACTATTGAAGCGCCTCTGAGTAATTTCTTCTAGGGGCCCTATAAATATTATTGCAATGAATGAACAAACAACTTAAAAGTATATACTAACCTGTTTCAGAAAAGAATCATGTCGGCGAGTATTCCTATTGACATGCTTGATTTTGACACTAATTGATGCTTTACAACCAGTTGTCCGGCTAGAACGAACGCCATCTGTTGACACCGATTTATTCAGGCAACTGTGTTGACAAACCAGATCTTGCCCAAATGCATATCTGCACAACAAAGGACATACTTATTACTTAACCTTAACAACAGTCTTCATAAATTGACAGTGTTGAACACTACATGTCAATGTTATTAACTTCACTATTAGTCTGAGATTCAATTAACTACATTTGGCCCTGCTTTTTATTGACTAAATATTAGTGACTGATTTATAAAATTGGATGCCATTGCCTCATCGCTGTTTCGGAAGACCTGCAGGTAAAGAATTCCAGTAATCCTAGTACAAACGAAGGCATGAACCTTGGTGGTGAAAGTCGAAGAAGGAACAGGTCATCTAACCGCACAAAGATGCCGCAGATGATAGAAGCTCAACATAAACAGGTTAGAGACATGCTCACTGCTCAGCCAACGAAGAGTACTGTCGTGAATAACTCCCAAATTTTGAACACAGATCGAGTTGATGGACAGGAGGGCCATGAAGAAAGGCCTGAACATCATCTGCATAGAGGTGACCAGAAGCCAAGTGTTTATCAAAAAAGAGGAATATCAGCAGTAAAGAATATGTAGGCCTATGTTTTTTTAAAGATTTTCCAATTTCGAATGACGTCAAGAAAAAACTCCAACTCAGATTAATTAGATTGAGATTTCATACTGATAAATGTTGATTACAAAATGGAGCGGGATGCACATGAAAAAGTTGACATCAAAATGAGAAGCAGGATAACTTATGATCATGATGAAAATGTTGATTTTAAGTAAGAAGATGGTAGATTAAAATATTCATATTTCAAACAGAAGCGGCTTGAAGGCTGAAAATGATCATCAGAAAACAGGAAGTGGGTAAATGAAGAAAATATAGTATAACGGGAAGAGGGAGGGATGAAAATGTTTGTGTAATAATGCAATTAAGAAATGCAATGATAGATGACATAATTCCTAATGAAACACGAAGCAGGATGAAATATGGAAAGGTTCATAATGCTGATGATTAACGAACTCGTACGTGGTAAAAGTAGAAAATAGTTGTGTTATAATCGTTGACGCACATGACAGTTCCAAACATCCAATCACAGAGTACCTTACATCGCCCAACACAATGTTCGTATTATAACATTATAAAGCGCGTTCCCGAAACTGCATTTAAGCCGAGATGTGCAAGTTTATTTCTTGCATATCTTTCATTTCTACCACTTACCTAACAACATTTTCCCGTGTCCGCTTGACAATAAACTTCTGACATGCAGAACTTTCGAAAACTTTCACCCAGTCGCACCACTCTTGACACGACGACAAGTTGCATCGAAATGACGTGCCACGGCTGTCGTCCGCGATTTTTACATAAATGTAACCTTCAGGCAAAGTTATCTGGTCGTCTGCCATCTTATTTTCATTAATAATTCATTCAACATTTAATTCTATGAACTTTATCATTTTTATTAATCTTTTAGTTAATTAGTTAAACCGCAAACTCCACGTTACAAATGGCGCCGTTTTTGGCGATATCATGACCTAATTTCATCGAATAGCAACGCAGAACTCGACGACCCTCTTTCAACCAATGGGAAGGGCGTATTACCGACCCAAATCCATCGATAATAGCGTGGCGTCGTACCATGCGGGGGTTTGGAAATACGCGCCCCGGCTAGCGGAACCCGTCCCTTTGGGGTTCCCTATTTAGAAGACCAATCAAATGTGTTTCTGTTTAAACCGATTGCATTTCTTTTTGGTTCACATTGATTTGATTGTTTTGTCTTTCTAATAAACGGATTGATTGATTGATATAATATTACTACATATATTATAAACTTCAATTAAATATATATTTCAAATATAGCTCATTATTTTAAATTTATTCCTTACAACAACTTCTTACAAATAAAAAAATTGAAAACTTGGCTGTAAGTGTTTGGTGATTTTTGAATGAGAGAAGTAGATTTAGATTTTAGATAATCCAAACACCATTTTGTGTAAAAAAATATCAAGAACATGCCTCTTGAACTACTTGTCTCACTTGACTCCAGTGACCTGCTAGGATAGACAGGAATATGAATAAGCATTGGGTATGGCATGTGACTGGGAGGGTAGGGCCTACTATAGAAGTTATACACTCAGACCAGAGTATTCGAGATTGCCAATTAGTACTCTATTTACTCACTTATTTGAAAATTCTATCAAACTTATCTAGGGAGGCGCCAAAGGCATTCATAAACACTGCAGAGTGGGGTGGGATTAGGGGAGCTTAAAAATGACCTAAAGCCAGTCCTACCTACGTCTGTCTGTCTAGAAAGATGCTACGTTCGTTCGTAAGCTGAGAAAGAAATTTGAAGAGGACATCAGACCAACAACTCTTCTAGTGTGCACATATCAAATATTTGCTCACAACACCTGGGTCTTAGTCGTAGAAATTCATCCGACAATGATAACACACACACAGAGGCAGACGGACGCCCACACTTTGGACAAATACAACAATACTGACTGAGAGACATAATAATGACAGAGCGACACAAAGACAGATAACTTCAAACAGACAGACGGCATGCAAACACGACGAGACACAGACGCACTCTGACAAGTACACGTAGGCACACAGACACTGAGAGAAACGCCTAGACTCTCTCTCTATCTTGTGCCTACAGTAGCCCCACCAACAATTCATATTCATCAGAATAATTTCCTTTATCGCTGAAAAAGCGCGTCTCGTATTTCCATTGGACAGGATCCATTTGCTTTCTAATGAATGCGATGGCAATGCGAGCCACGAGAGAACGTAATACAACCCAGTGCAAGCCCACATTTAACCAGCGCTAGCACATCGACTGACAAACTACCGGGTAGCTGTATACAACATGGCGTGGTGATTGTGTGCAAATGTCGCCTATACCACCATAACCAATCTCTACCACCAACACCACCAACGGGTGTGTCTAACAAGCACAATTTGCTTGTTAGTAATTAATCGCCATGGAAATAATCTGGACCTCACGACCTGCTTTAATGCCACGAGTCGCCCACGATACAAGTACAGCAAGATAAAAAGCACACAGCCAGTTGACAAATACATTTACGAAGGCAACAAATAACACAGCCAATATAAACCCCAGACATATACACACACTCTTAAGATCTGTGGGATAGGTGTAGGACTATAGGCCTACTCCAGCAGATACGCTTTTGAAATATTCCGAAACAGTTACACAAAGAAATATATTAAATCATACATTCATCTCCTCAAAAACAGGTATTAGTCCAATCATCCCTTTGCTTGCCCTATTTAGTAAATTCACGTGTCACTGAACGATGGGGTGCCTCGACTAGTGGGATGTGTGTCCACTAGGGCATTTCGATTAAAACAGCTTGACACATCATCTACCGTCTGCAAATTCAGTTGACTGGTTTCCCAGAACACAGATTTTAAGGGCTTTTATCCTCCGAGAGTGTATTACGCATTTTCAAACAACGGTTGACAACACAACATGTGTAAAACAAGAGTTGCCTATTTGGTGCATATGGGCCAAATCACCCACAGTCACTGTTATAAACAGCTTCAGCCAGTCTTAAACCAGAAATGCGGCAGAAATAGCGGCACAGGAGGGGCGGGGAGAAGAGAACTGTTTGTCACCCTGTTGAAGGGGCCATAAAAGTCAACGACGACGGTTGATATCTCACACCTGGAACTCCAAACAGGGCAATAAACAAACACTTGACCAAGGCAAGAGCTACTTAAGTCTGTTTACATGGAAAAGAGGCCCTTAATACCCATCAACCCAACTCACAAACATACTTTGATTGGAGGCAGAGAAGCTGCAGGCTATACACATCACACACTCTGCCTATACCCCTCTACTTCTGGGTCATATCACTGGCTGCGTTTTTGTTAACACTACAGGATAATTATGTTCTGCCAAAGATAGAAGAAATCGGGTGTCTGCTAACAGGATCCGCTATAACAGGATCATTTTGAGACTACCATTATCTAACAGTGATACTATTACATCCCTAGTTAAAAACCTGATAGCTTGGAAACTCATTCGTACAATGCTTTTTTACGACCGTAGGGGATTTCAGAGGTGCTAAAAATGCTTTGTTAATTCATTATCTTTAGACTTAAATACACACCACACAATAAACACGAACATACAATACATGAAAGTTGATACTGTAGGCTATTCAGTGTATTGTATATGCGATTTACAAGAGTTGCTCCCATACATACAAACGTACAATCGTGCATGTATGTATATGTGTGCATGTAGTCCTGAATGTATAACATGCATACCCTCATACTTGCAAACTTCCATGCATATATGCCAGTACTGGGTCTGATTATTAAAGAGCTGAAGGTATATGGAGACTTGAGATTACTCTATGTTGTGACAGACATGAATTGTCGTGGGGGTTTTGTCCAGAGAGTTTTGTCAAATGTGAAATCCAAGGAATTTTGTTTGGGTCGGGTTATGTCCATTTACCTAAGCAAGCACAGTGCAAAAGGGAACCTACTCCTATATCTTCAAGAAATCATGTTGCATCAATAAATTAAATCATCAAACATCAATTGTTTCAGATGAAAATGATCAAACTTCACATCACACAACACCATCTCACCTCATACTGTGCAAAGTACAAAATTCAGTGTCAAACATCTAACCTCATGCTGTCATATTAAATTGTCATACTGTGTGATGTCATATTAGATTATCAAACTTCACGATATTAAATTATCAAACGTCATGTTGGCATAAAGAATTATCGCGCTCTATGTTGCCATATTGAATTATCAAACTTGATGTACTGTCACACAGAAACATCGTCAGAATTTACATTTAATCATGTTTCGCTGTGCTACAGAATTTCACACAGAGCGGACGCGGTCAATTTTTCGGCCAATTTTTCAAGAGTGCTGGATCGAAGAGCTGGTTTGATTATGTTGACATTGGCAGTAGCTCCGAAAATTGAATTCCTCTTTACCACTTGCCGCTGTGCAAATATTGGGATGTCAAATTTTCCGATGAAAGAGGCGAGGCCATTGATTTTCCCCCAGCTGGAGGGGGACTGAGGACAGGACAGGACCGGAGGATACACACGGCCTTTGATGATGCCTCCTTTGAAGCACGTCAGCGGGATGGCATCAGCGAGAAACATTACTCCCAGAGACAAAACACTCAGCAGCAGACCCATTGAGAGTAACACTCTTCTGAAAGGCCAGCAGGCACAACGGCCCTTGTGCCCCTCGACGATAATGGCCCCACAACCAACAACGTGTTAGGAGGAGGTCAACTTTCTCCAGTGCACTGTCGACGTGGTTAATTGGTTTATTTGATCGTAACTGCTAACTGATGAGCAGTCTCTGCACTTACAGCCAGCACTCAACCTTTTTACTCAGAAGTTAGAATTCGTCTGCTATGGGGAGATTTTATGGCTTCGGTGCTGGTCTATGGTGGAACGCGAAGAAAACTAAGCTATGCATTTGAAAACTAAGCTTTCGGGGTGTGTGTGTGTGCGACATTGTGGTGTGTGTCTGTTTGCCCACATGGCATGTACTGTAATTATGCAGGTGGTCCAGAGGTAAAGTGTCTCTGTTAAACCTCTGG
Organism: Dendrobaena attemsi; assembly: GCA_034693945.1. NCBI lineage: Eukaryota > Metazoa > Annelida > Clitellata > Crassiclitellata > Lumbricidae > Dendrobaena > Dendrobaena attemsi. The sequence goes on from JAQFXW010004880.1 coordinate 7,230, forward strand.
GTTCACCCTGGATCGATTTGTCAAAGAGTGGAGGATTGTGATCGTAATAAGCAATCCAAACGGGGCACAAGGTAACAGCTTATTCACCGTTGCATGTAGAATCAGAAATCAGGCTCCAGTACTAAGAGAGTACAGTACAATTGCAGAAAGAGGAGGTAGTCTGAGCACCTGCCAAGGTGGACATTTAAGCCAATGAGCAGATAACCTCAGAACCCTTCATTTCCGGTAAGAGCCTCCTTCACTATATCGGGATGCCTACAATAATGGCAAATCTGTACAGCTCAACAAGAATCTGGGATGAAACTGCAACAATTTCATCGGTGAACTTGACTTGACAGCTGACTTCACACTGTGACCTTTAAATCAAATCAAAGTTCAATCAATCAATGGACAAATGAATCAATCGACCAATCAGTCGTCAGTTGAATCAGCCAATCAGAAGAGATCTGATCGATGGACCGAGCACTGGCGAGCAGCGAGTAATAATATTAACGGTCGTCGTCGTCCATAACAACAACGTCAGCAGCAGACGACGGTCAGAACAAACAGAAGAAAGATTTGCAAGAAACCTTCAGCAAACACCCGACGACGACGTGTTTCCTTCTTAAGTATTTATTCAAAGGAACTGACAATGGCACGGAGCGTCCAATCATCTCTCATGTCTCTCAATACACTCCACACACACACCACCCATCGCACAGTGGCCGACACACCACTTCTCTGCACGTGTCTCAATACACTTCACTCTCCTCCATATACAGAGGTTATTCTCAGGGATGCATTGCAAACACATCGCTCCAGTCGCGAAACTTCCACATCTCGAGTGCATGACAAGCACAGCGCACCAGCGAATCGCTGAAACGACGACCACAAAGTCGACCCAATAACAATCACATCAGAATCATCATTACTCAAGGCTAAGACTAAGGTCATCAGTATCAGTCACAGCCGACCATTTCAAAAGACCAAGAACAGGGATAATCTAGTTCCAAACACCAGCACACTCACCAGTCAATAAGACAATGTGATCAGTATCAATAGAAGACCAGACCATACAAGAAGAAAAGACCATAGTGATTATAGTCTCCATAGAGGTCCGAGGACTATTCAAAAGAATTTAATAAGACTATCTATCCATCTATCTATCAATATATCTATCTAATATATCTATAATATCCATCTGTTATTTCTATAGCACCCTAACAAGGAAAGTACTCAGAGGCTCTCCCGATCCAGGCCCCTCAAAAAAGATAAGCTTTGATCAAATTTAATGAATCAGGAAGGTTACCAGTATGAGAACAAATATGCAGAGGTTCAAACAGTAAGGAGCTTGTCCAACTGTAAGAAAGACCAGAACAACATTAGGCGAAGTCCGTATCAAAGGACCAATAGGAATCTACTCAGAGGCTCTCCCTATCCAGGCCCCGTCAAAACGTGCACTGCATCCAAAGCCTGCAAGTTAACCCTGCCAGTAGAACTATTCACACCAATTAACATAGAAAGGTCCATAAACACAAACTCCATAACCATAACAAAATCAACTGTTCACAAACACAAGAGACTATATATACACAAACATCCAAACACTCAATAGCATTCCAGTGAACACACACAGCATACCATTCAACAGCGTTTTCCCGGCATACCTAAAATCCTTTCTGTTGACCCACACCTGAGGGTGAAACCCTCTTTGGATGCAAGAGCCCTTGTGCACAGTTCCTGCTAATTGTAGTGGCAGACTAGACAGTATGTCCAAGCCAAAATCCGAAACCAGAAGGGAATTAAACCATAAAACACTTCATAAATATAAACACTGTAGGCGTTTATAAACATCATAAACATAAACACCGTAGCCATTTATAAACATCAATTCTCCTATAAATTCAGTTAACATAAACAGCAAACCCGGTTTCCAAGCTTAGCAGCAAATAACCCCCAGCTCCCAATTGGCAGGAAATCGGGCAAAGGTAAAGTTCCTGTACATCAATATAATACAAACCACGCTGCCATTCTCCCTGGACATCACAACCAAAAAAAATCAATTGAATTTCTGTACATTTTTCGCATACCACCCTGAGCCTCTTTTTCCTTAAGTTTTCTTAGTTGCTGACCAGTGACTTTTTGTAGTCCTATATAATAAGAAATACCAAAACAAATATCGCAAAGCTGGGCTTGTCAAAACAAGTTCACGGCTCACACTAACGCTTTCTAATATTGTAATTTTATTTTTCCTTTTATTGATATGTTTAGTGATTACCATATTAAAATTATATATTAATTCATGAATATGTCTACCAATAGTATTTCACAGTTGACTTGACCTTCATAGCGGTACGCTAACATTTTACAATTTTGGCTGGTGGCACAATTAAAATGAAGTTCGAAAACCACTGTGCTACATTACCACACAATGAGTTATTTTCTCAGAAAAATCAAATAACTATCAGGCAGAGAAAGCTGCAACGCTCACACCTGACCAAATATAAGCTACAGCTTAACAACAGCTTTAGTTGCAAAATGTACTTAAGCTTATACAACTTAACAAGAAACGCTTTGTTGCAAAGTCATAACTACTCATAGCAGACACTATCAGTAGATGATGATTTGAAAGAAACACATGGTTAATACTCGTAGCAGTACTTAGTAACTGTTTCGTTTATCGCTTAGAACTGTTATACCATCACAAAACCCACTGCGACATATCAAACTTAAAGCAATTGTATCTGGACAGTGGTCAGTGGGTGGACATCTTAAGAGTATCTGGGACTTATGGGTGACAGCATCGGATGGTCCAAGAACCCCTTCTACAAGAAGAGTGCTCTCTGTTCCACTTCCAAAAGGGGTTTGAGGCCTTTACCAACTTATATTCTAGTTTGGTTTAACAAACTAGATAGGCCAGCCCTCACTCTCTCATGCTGCCTGTGCAGTGTTACGCTTTTGTACTTCTAAGAACGAGTTTGTGCTAAAGGGACAAAAGCAAGGATAAACTTTAAAACATCCTTCAGTCCCGTTATCAAAAATCCAGTAATAGGCTTCAGTCATCCACCGTCCCTTATTAATTAATAAATTGCCCAATCAATACAAGGAAGGATGCAAATGACTGAATTAAATCAGACACCACAATGCACTCCTCAGACTAAGAAGCAAAAGAAGAGCAGTCCTTTGAGCTGGTGGCCCTCAGGGGCAACCATGAGTATCAAGTGCTACCAATTTCAGTTGTTTTGCCTGAGCAAATGAGGATGGGTGGCCAGACTTCTCCCTCAATGTCTAAGCTTACAACAATAATATGACACAGAGAAAACATCATAAGCATCTTTACATGTCTTTATCAGTTGTTAGGTTGATCTCAGGTAGTTGAAAAATATTCTTACTTTTCTGATTACTTTGCTAACAACTCTGAGCTTGGATGCTGAGAGTCACTCTGTATTTTAATTATATAATTAAACACACATATATATAATATATGTGGGGCGCGGTAGTGTAGTGGTGAAGGTCGCCGCCTTGCAACCGAAAGGTAGCAGGTTCGAATCCCACCC
>JAQFXW010004881.1:0-10763 GCA_034693945.1 Dendrobaena attemsi
GGTTAGATTGTAGTGGTTTTAACACAGACTATGTCTTCTGAACCACTTAAAACCCATGTTATGTTATGTTATGTTATGTCATGTTCACCATTTACTAGATGCATACTCATTGCTGGCTGTTCAGTGTTCACTAACTTAGTTTGTAAGACTATTCTTTTGCTGTTTTCAAATGCAAGGATTGCCTTTTGTTGCTTCAAAAGGAACTGATGGACTTGAATGTGTTTGGAAATCATAAGTTATCTACCTTGATTCTAGAATCTTATCTTTTTTTATTCCAGGCAGGATGACCGGCTGTCCAGCTTACCTGGGAATAACTGTCAACAATCGGCTGGAGTTTGAGGAGCTGTGTCGCTACGATTTACTCATTCTCTGTCCACCCGAATTCAACGTCACCATCACCATTCCAAAACAGAACAGTGAACCGTCATCCGTTGTCACGTTTGATATTCGACTTCAAGACATAGAAAAGAATTACAGCATATTCTTGACGCACGTCTTGTTTACCGAACAAGTGTTGACGACTGCAAACAGAGTCGTTGACGATGAAACAGAGTCGAAGCATTCGTCGTTGGTTGTCTTTGGAATCGTGTTATCGACTGTCTTGACTCTTCTCGCTTTTTCCATCTTCTACCTTTATCTGGAGTTCTTAAAACGACAATACTGGATGGAATCGAGAAAATCTCAATCGTTTGTGACGTGGCAGGTAGCATTCAGTTTCCGCGTCTTTGTGACCGGAGGATTTGTTTTGATCAAAGTCCTCTACAGCTTGATCTTCACTTTTTCCATCTTAATATGGATATTTCTGCTGCTGACAAAGTCCGACATTCTTCGAATTCTCAAACTAGAACAGTTCCAGGCCGAACAGCGAAACATTTCGACGCGGTTCTTTGTGGAAATGGAAGAAGCCAGTCAGGCGGAACTTTTCCGTCTGTGCGAACTGATGGATGGGCACCTTTCGTCCTGTCGTCACTACATCAACGTCCTTCTGTCCAATCTGTCTGACACGATGGCCAGTACTCACCAGATGCCGTGGTTGTTGGCAGGGGATTCGTCCATCAGTTCCTTAGTCCGCAGGAGAACCCAGACGCAGCTCGACCGCTACTCGAGTTCATTCAGTGACTATGCAGAACACTACCGGTCGAAAACCGCTTCGTCCTTCTTACCGTCGGTCCGCAAATACAAATCGTACCTCGAAGCAGTTTTCCTGAGCGACTTGTGGCTTTCCTTTCCGCAAATTCTGTTCAACTCAAGTCAGAAGGTCTCTGGAAAGAAGTCTGCGTCGAGGGAAGCGTCTGATGTGTTTGGGTATTTTGTGGATTTCGGTCTCTTTCTTGGAATCGAAGAAATCGAAGAAGTATCACTCTGGTTTCATCAGTTCGTCAAAAGGTAACAATTCTAAGTATCTTCTCGTGATTGGTTCGTGTTTTAATGATTCCCGTTGAGTAACTTACAGAGGGTACAATACAATACAACTTTAATTTGAGATAGCGCTTCTTACAGAGTTCGAAAGTGCTCACATGCCCTTATGGCACAAGCGCCGTTGTACTGCGGAGAAATTTCGAGTTAAGGACTTTCTCAAGGTCCTTACGCAACGGCTTGAGGCGGGGTTCGAACCTGCAACCCTCCGGTCACAAGGCAATGACCTTACCACTGCGCCACCACATATCTGTAGAAGTCAAATCCTGTTGCTTGTGCTGAGATAGGCAAGTCATACTAATGTTGAAAAGGGAAAAATTATTCTCACTTCATTTCAAAGATATTCAGAGTTTCTTCAGTTTAGATCAGTGCTTCTCAAAGTTGTGACAAGTGCAAGTCTCTAGCTCTCAGTTGCTCGTGTGCTGAGTTAATTGAGAATCTGATTTTTCTAAAAGTCATAAACACACTAAGGACTTTTATTTTAACGGGCAATAGAGTCATAGAATTGACCAGCATGCATTCGTGTAAAGTTTAATACATATCCATAGCGATGAAAATGAAAGTAGTAAATTGATCTGCAATTTTATCGTGTGATTTATGTGACATAAGACATAGACTTATGTTGGTTGTACTTTGTGAGCATTTCTCTTGTTTCAGATTCAATGCAAGCCTTCCTGAGATACCTCACTTTCCACAACTGTTACCCAACTCTTCCTACTGCGGCGCGCACTCGTTGACCATGTTACCGAGCCTCGTCCATAATACGAGACCGGACCTCTTGGACACTTTTCGCTACTTCACAACCGACAGCTACCTGAGCCATTTCGACGGCCCTGCCAGCCTTAAGGACTTTGTTTACGGCAACGTGTTGTTGTCGTTCGAAAGAGAAACGAACCACTTCCAACAGGACGACGTTGACGTTCTCCTGCTTTTCCAGGGGACCCTTGCCACTCCCTTACTCTGGATGTTCTGCCTGATTCTTGATGTCCTGCTGCTTTCCTACCGCATCAGCCACATCCTTCTGTCCGCTCGTCGCATCCAGGCGACTCTGTCATACGACAGCAAAGGTCTGTACAGTTCGTACAAACGAGTTCACCAGAGCAACGGTGGAACGTCACATGGCGATGAACTCTGCCTCCAATTCCACGACGACAACAATGTCCTGCCGTCACGACGACTTCAAGACAACGTTCTTGCTGTCGATTCGCAGTCGTGCTTCGCTCCTCACGGGGCTCACGACGATGACGACTTTGCGGGTAACCACGAAAGAGGGCTGTTACGAACGGTTGTTTTCGGTTTCTTCACTTTCCGAGCACTTCCGAAGGTGTTGGTCGCTCTGACGCTGGTGGCGGTCTTTTCGGCCTTCAGTCGGACGTGCTGGCAGATGCTTGAACCGGAGACGCTGAGTTCTGCTGGAGTCTTTTCCGCCTATGTCCAACCGATTTCCGTTCAGGTCAATCTGACGAACGCGTTTGTCTTCGACCAGGTCCAACGTTATCACGAAGTCACCATTGATATCTACAGAAGTCAGATGTTGCTAGACATTCACAACCTTCAGAACCTTGTCAATCTTTTCAACTTGGGTAGGTGTAGTTTACTCGGGAGCTTTTCGTGGCGATGAGAATAAGAGTAATGAGTATCACACGAGCACGTTAAGCTGACTGTTTTCGCAGATATAACGCACACTCATGTATAACATCGAGTTCAGTTCAGACAAGACCCCTTCAGGTTGACTCAGCCTTCATTTATCTTGTCAGACCTTCATTGCCCTTGCCTTTTCTGCATGATGAGGTATTACCTTGTCTGAGCCTACTTATAGTAGCCTCTGAGTAGTGGGAGACTTGAAGGGGCGGCATAGAAATGCGCGAATAAATAAATAAATAAATCAAAGCTTTTTGAGCCTTGCCAAATAAGAAGCTTGACAGATATCAATTGTAGCAACTTTCAGCAGTCCATCTAATTCTTGTGATACATTCAGAAGATGTATCTTTCTCGTTTGTCTATGTCTGTTCTTCTTTATAATGTTCTACACATGATGCTTGGAGATGTAGGTGTGAAAGCCAAAGGCTTCTAACTTACTAAAGCAAGTACAATGTACAGCATTTTGGGAATGCTTCCATGAGGTTTTGTGTAAAGAGATCTCATCTTGAACATGATTATCTCTAGATAAACGTTTCCCATTGTTATCACCTTATTGAAGGTTAACATTATTTTAAAGTATCAAAATTACAAGTCTGCTTGAAGAGCAATTCAATTCAAACATTTTTATTGTCGCTATTTTAAATCAATTAAAAACACGCAGCAGTAAAAGTGTGACAAATGAAAACCCAGAAGGGCCCTAAAACCCAATGAACAACGCTACCTATTCAACAGATTAATGAATAATAATGACATTTAACATTTCGTTAGGAACTAGTAGATCAATTTGATTACTTTTAAAAGCTCTACTTAACTAATATTTTTGACTGATTCTTGTGCTCAGAGCAGGAATATCTAACGGAGAAGTATTTGTCCGAGGTGTGCTCGCTGCTTGGTCAGCAATCGTCAAACACTTCCTGTGATGTTTCAACGGCGTTTCCGACGCTTTCTATTTCCATCCTTCCTTGCAACTTCGTTCCTGTGCAACCTCAGCTTCGTACAGGTAAACCAATGGTGTTTCGCAGAATTCTCATTTATTATCATTTTTTACCTAAAGTTTAAATGATCCCTTAGCCTCTTAGAAACTATCAAAAGGTAAGAGTAATTCTGTTACTTCTGCTCCTCGTCCCCAATCCGGTGTCACTCTAAAGGCCACCGCGTTGTGGAGCTAACTAAGTGCAAACAGAAAGGCGCTTAAAAGGTGTTTAGTCTCAAGCGGATCAGCAGAGATAGTGGATAAGTGGCGACCCAACTTGGTGATAAATTTAAGACCTTACCAATTGATTGGTCCCAGCTGTTATTATTGATATTTTATTTTTGTTTCATGGTATCTAGGATCCTTTAGGCGATTAAAAGATTGTCTGGAAACAATAAAAGTTAATTGAACATTTAAAATTTTTTTATTCCAAAATAACAGGAAATAACTCATCACTGTTAAACCATATACTGCTGATACTGCCGATCTGAACCAGTGAAATTGCTTTTGAATACTTATACGCATGTTAAACTTTGGATGATACAAACTGAGGAGCTGAAGTTGCAGCTCTTGAGACAGGTGATTCCGATTCGTGGATCCAATAATTATTGGCAAAGCTTCTGGACTGAGCTGTATGCAAGAGATTTATTAAAGCAGTGTACGATGTTAATTTTACCATTGCGAAATTGATTTGATGTGATGCTGGTGAATAATGTGGTCTCCCTTCATGTGGTGCTGAGTAATTTTGAAGATTTACATTACCTTACATAAATAGAGACAATCAGGAGTCGTTGACATGTGGCTGAAGGTTGCTACAACCCTAGACCACAGAAACCGAAACGCACTGTCCTCTTTTGACCAATGATCATTCGATAGTGTTAAAATAATTGTGAGCACTTGCTCAATGTCCCTAAACAGTAAAGTCTTGAAATGTTAGAGAGTTGGTAATGAAAGCTGCCCATCTGTATCTTTTCTGCTCTGATTAAGAAGTGGTGCATTTTAAAATTGCAAATTTACTGTGCACAGTCATTTGTTATTTATTTATTCTGACATTCATATAAACTAATAGCACTGCTCAAAAGAAAATCAAAGTTCTCAGAGGCATCAGAGCCCCACTGATAGTTGTTGTGTCTGATTATTTGTCTGGCCACATTTTTAGATCTTTAAAGCAAAGTAGGTGTGTTTCTTCAGTTTAACGACAGCTTATGACAACAGAGGCTGTTGCCGTCAGAGCAAAAAGTTGGTCAAGCGTATTTCAGCAAAGTAGGATGTTGTTCTTATAGGCTTGCTGTCTGTTTGCCATCAAACGCAAACAGACTTCAAGTTCTGTGCTCTTTATGTGCTAGACACTTAGTCACTGCACATATCTGAGCACCAGTCTGAGTTTCATCAGTCAATATTAATCTGTTTATAAATGTTGTTTGGACACAGGTTTAAGGTTTCAGTATTAACTCTAACAGAAACAGACTGAATTTTTGCTATGATTATCATCTTCTGATGACCACGTGCGTAAAGCTCCTCTGTGTCTTTGGTTTCCTAGAAGCAACCACTCCATCTTAACTGTGAATATTTCACATATACATCCCGTGAACAGTTTCCGATGATCCGTTTCCTTTTTCTCTCATCCTTTTTAAACAAAACCTTGATATCTTTTACCCTACTATCACGTCTATTGACGTCAACTGTTTTGCTGCTTTCACCGGCTTTGTTTCGTAGAAAACCATTCCTTTCCTTTAAGTTTTGTTAACGCCCTTCGGCACTGTTGCCACTGGGTAACTCAGTGAATTACAAGTTGTACGTCAATCAGACATTGCCCATAATTTCGATTGAAGCTTGGTGTCTCCACCCACTTTCATACTTCTTGGATGCCTTGCTATACAGTAGAACATTTTGTAAACTGTTCTATAAGTATCAGCCTTATAGTTGTTTATTAGTCAAAAGCAGTTTTGTACCAGGGTTTTAGGATCATGCTGAGTCCAGAAGTACATGTAAGTTGTTCCATTTTCATTGTCAAAATATGAAAGAAACAATCGAGCCCAACACTTGCATGCACCTGGACAGAAGTATGCACAGAAGCGAATTCTTCAAGCATTCTCAGTGGCTCTGCTTGTTGTTCATCGTGTCTTATTTTGGGCATTAACTGCTTCCAAAAAGTTCTTCCCACTGCTCTCTGACTTTTGGTTTCACGGAACTATCTTATTTCGACTGCGTTTTTGGACAGATTTTACTCTTGGTTCCATTGAAGTGACCATCTATTGATGCCTCATTCTTTGTGGACTTCATCGTATTGTCGCATTCATGTGTTGGCATATCTTGGCTACACTCACACGAGCAGATACCTCGGCATCTAATCACTAGGCCTGAGACTCATTGCAACAGATTTTTTTAAGCTAGTACTAGCCTGTTGTCTGTTGTCATAGGGTACCAGGCGTCTGCCCACAGGCAACAACTGCTAAAAGCCTTTGAGCCGTTCACCGCCTCCATCGAAAACATCCTTCGAACTTCAGAGACTCTGATTCTTGTTACGTCTGCCGCAATACTCCTCGTCAACCTGTCGACATGGACTCTCTTCCACTACCTCCGCGTGCGACACAAGAGTCCGTCCTTGTGCGCCACCGCCGCCTCACCAAAACCCCCGGTCCGTCTGGAAGCGTTTCCGCATTCCAACAGCCGTGCTGCTGAGAACCGCTCGGCCACGTCATCGCTCATTGCATATCAGCCGGCGAGCACTCACGAGTGCTGTGAGCCGGAGCTGCACTTCACCGAGCTGAGTCCGGTCTCCCTGCCATCGTCCAATCCGGGTCAGTTGGCGCCGAGGGTCCGCAGCGGTCGTCTTGTTGACGTCGGATATTCGGAGACCAACGTCTGATTGGAGGAGAGGACTGCAGAGCACGGTTGCGCCATCTCGGTTATTTTGCACGAATCAAAAGTTTAAATAGGAAACGCGACGGAAAATATTGCCAGGGCTGAACTGATTTGTTGAGTTCTTAAGTGCAGTTCAAGACGTTTTAGGGAATTTAGGTTACCGGCTGAATCTGGTTTTTTATGCTTGGTGTTGCACACAGCTGATGTTGCCCTCAGTTGGGTAACACATTAACTGAGTGTAATACATGCAATCTTGTATACGTTACACTCGGCTAGTGTTGCACTCGTTTGGTGTTATGCTCAGTTGGTATCAACCTTAGTTGATGTTACCATCAACTGGTGTTACATACACTCAGTGGATGACGACACCTTTAGAGAAATGATGCAATAGCATAGTTAATAAGGATAATTGTATAGATGTGCATAAGTGTAAACTACTCAATATATTGCGTTGAGGCAGCCGCAACATGTTAGGTTCATTGTCCATAAGCTATGAAGCAGTGAAAGCTTCTCCAGTGGTAATGGAAAACAAGGACATTTAGGTACAATAGGCAGGGACTTTATAAAGAGACGCTATGCAGTACTCGCACCAATGACGGCTATGGGATTTTCCTGAAGTTTCATGAAAAATGTGGGGGATTATGGGCTGGTTTGGATGGCCAAATAGAAATCCAATCTTGCCTAGCTTTATCCAGGTTCTTATTATACCCAGATGGTGTATGAAGGTAATTATAAAAGACCTTGCTTGTGTTCCATGCATAGACTTCCATTTAGCCTTTTGTAGTTAGTAAAACAAATTGTGTGACCAATCAGTTTAAGTTACAAGGAATGGGTCCATTAGTTTCCCAGCCAAACGGTTTGATGACATTTAGTAGACGTCACGTTTAAGAGAGCCGCAAAAGCCTACTGCTCTACCACCACCTGATGACATTTAGTAGACGTCACGTTTAAGAGAGCCGCAAAAGCCTACTGCTCTACCACCACCTGATGACATTTTGAACCGTTATTAATCAACAACCAATGAATCCAAGAAGATAATATCAACAGATAAGCAACCAACTACCTGAGGCAGCAAACCAACCTTTTGGATTAATTGACTCGTCCTCAGAATCTGCTCACCAATCTTGGAGACAACCGTTGTTCCACTGCGCTTACAACAAAATGATTACTCCTAACTACGGAGCTAAATGTCAATAATTTCCTTAGTTATAGGTTGAGTAGTAGATTCACCAGGTTACTCATACATTATAATTATGAGTTATAATATTGTATTAGTTATGCAAAAGTGTGCAACCAAGTAGCCTGGTCAACCTATTATTCAATATGTAATGAAGTAAGTTTCTGAATTTTGTAAAATGAGTTAATGACAGTCTGTTGTTTTGTAAAAGGAGGTTGCACAACCAAAGTTCTGTGGCTCTTATTTGCTGGCATATTAACAAACATAATATATTTATAAGTTTATGCCAGCGACTTAATAGTCACAGTAGGCTAACGGAATTAGAAAAGAGCAAATGATTGAGCTAGTTTTATCGAATACCAGTTCTACAATCAACTTCAGTAACTGCAATAATTCTATATTGTCTCTTGCGTACAACTTACTGTGAAAACTGCATAAAATGCACAACCACTAAAACCAGGTAAGTTCCTGGCTCATCTCACATATGCCACTTATTTGTACAAGCTGTCACTGAGCTGAAACATTTTCAATCCGTTTGTCACTATGAAAGGATAATCGACAAGCAATTAGTTAAGTCTTAAGGTAAATCAGTTGGATGAAAGTGTTGTTCATGTCGTATCATTTTATGTAATATGATTTGATTCAAATTTCTTGCACTCGACAGATAGAGCTTTGTTGTGTGAACATCCCTAATGACCTATCGGAGGTTCTTCAGACAGCTACTGCCATATCATTTTCATGCGAAAATTAAAAGTGCATCAATATTGAACAAGGTTAGATAAATTGCAACGAAAAATAAGGTGCAACTTGCATTGAGAAATAAGGTGCAGATTGTTTTGAAAATATTTTGTGAGATATGCTAGAAAATGATGGATAGAAAAGTCAAGAAGTGCAATTTGATTTGATGAAGGCTGGTGGAAAGTAGGTGAATGATAATGATGAAAACTGATATAAAGGTGATAAACTCTGAGATTTCTGTTCATGTGTAAATCCAAATTTACACAAACTCAAGTGGACAATGTTGAAGATGGGAAATTCAGTAGTACCTCAGATTTGAGATCCTGACCTAAGCCACACATTGGAACCTTGAGTAAGTCCTTCACTCACAATTGCTCGTGGTGATTAGGCGTGTAAACTTCGACACACCTCCGGGCTGCAGTCGGGACGGCCTCGGAGTACTAGTGGAATTGAGGGGCGTTAAAGTATGGAAATGTGTCAATAAATAACATAAATAAATTTCACACATAAATGCACGTGAGTGTGGATGTCGATCACTTAAATGTGTTTCTGTTCTAATAGCAATCCACCACAATTTTCTGCATCTTGTTTCATATGCTTGACTGGAGAGCAAAATAGCAGATATGTTTGTTTCACATTGCCTCAGAAATGCTTCAATGACTGTTTCATGTTTAGATTAGTGAGATCTGTCATGTCTGGATGAGCATTGTAGTCACTAGGAAATTGAATGTTTGATTAACACGGAAGAACCAGGCAAAGCAAGCGCTGGAGTATGCGCAGGTCGGAGGAAGACGAGTATAGCATGAAGCACCAATACCAGTTTACCAGAGCCAGAGAAAATACTATGAACAACTAAGGCAAGAAATGGAAATGAATGGCAGAATATGTAAGGACACTGACTGACTGAGTTAATACCATAATACCAAAGTCATAGTAGTAGTAATTGTTTCATCGCTGCATCTTGCATTTGAGTATAATTAAAATCAGTTACATTTAACTGAGCATTTACATAGCTCCATTGTAAACAGAACTCGATTCAAGGACAACAGATAAGATATATTCCTGACTTTGATTGAGTGATGGCAGAGGAGTAAGGCACAGGACGTGCATAGTTACTCAATAGCCTAACTGTTCCAAACTGCTGTGCCAGCATCAGTCGTTCATCTTGAACATTTATATAGCACATGATTCTTTACCCAAGTACGGTACAACATCTACATTCAGAGCAACAACTAAATGGATATTTCCACAGCACATTTGAGAAAATGCTGCCTTCTGAAAATGCAGCTTGAGTGAATAACCCTTGGTAGGCCTACAAGTTGCATAAATGTAAGGAAAGCATGAACGTAGGTTTTCTAAAAAAATCACGAGTCTCACTGGCTTTATCATGACTGACTGGAAATGCTGCCCCACGACAGAGTATTAAGGCGACAGGCCTATATAAATGCCCAGAATGGATAGGCCCTAAATGAAGGGCATAAACGGACCAAGGCAGGTTGGATGATGACACATTTTGCTCACATCTCCAAATTCATGACTCGGCAGCTTCATTGGCTATTTGGCTTCCTCTTACTGCTCCTATTCAGTTTAAAATTCTCTCTCTTACCTACAGAACTTGATTAAATAGTGTCAATCTGGAAGCTATACAGTGATTCCAGTAGCAACACTAGAAAATTCACAGTTGATTCACGTAGGCTAAATATTTGATTTCAGTGTTGCAGGAGAAATTATATTTGATTTGACAATAGCAGACAGACTATAATATCAGCAAATCATAATTGGAGAAACGACAATTACAGCTGCAATTGTAATTACTTCCATTGCACCTCTTCAATATCAGCTTCTAACACAGGCGTGGGCAAACTATAGGCCTACTGCCCGGGGGTCGGATCATCCAGCCCGCACAGGCGTTTATCCGGCCCCTGAGAATTCCTAGAGGATAAACATTTTCAA
>JAQFXW010004882.1:0-10762 GCA_034693945.1 Dendrobaena attemsi
TACGCGGTGGGTGGGATTTGAACCTGGAACCTTTCGGTTTCAAGGCGCCGACCTTAACCACTACACTACCGCGCCCCGCGGTAGTGTAGTGGGTTCCAACGTACCAGCCACTGAGACTCCCTTGGGGGAACGAAAGGTAGGCAGTTCCGGTTGTTGGGTGACCTTAGTCTGTGGCTGATGAGAGAGGTCATTGCCATTTTTACAGGTGTCTAAAATTCATAAAAGAATATTATCACATGAGATGGGGATTGAGATAGTTGATGGGGATTTAACTCATCATGATAAAAATTTAATTTGCAATCGACTGATATTTTTATGATATGTTGCATGTCTTCGTGAGAGAAATGTTACACCAGTCAGTAAGAATTGCCGCATAACTTGCGTTCGCCAATTCGTTTCTTGGCTAGCCATGCAAATGATAATTATGGCATTTTCGTGCAGTAGCTTTGTATATCCCTTAATTGTAAGGTAGACCAAATTGGTGGCTCTATGGTGACCTAAACCCATGCTCACAGATCCGTAGCCATTTTAAAGTTATCCGCGAAAAAAAGGATCTGGGGTCCGGTCGGACACCCCCTTGGGCATCCGAGGATTAAGATACTGTAGGCCTATCTCACACCCCATACCTTACAGCCAGCTCCTTCAATGTTTCCTGCTGCTTCAGTGTCAAGTTTCAAGTTAGAGGTCAGGATCGCCAAGAGTCATTGGAGCCTTCCCTCTTGGCTATCCAGCAAATACCCCACCACCCGGTATTGTTTCGTACGTATATCCATTGTGAGCGGCTGATGATGACTTTGAGGATTTCCAATAGGCTCCAGTTCCACTGTCTGGTGAGTACATGTATGTGCATGAAGCAGGCTCGCGAGAGGTTGGAGATGTGGTTTGAGAAGGAAAGACCTTGGTCAAAAAATAACACCAAGGTTACGGACTGGAAAATTGGAGGTGTAGGTTAGAGACGAAGATTCAGCGGAAAGAAGTTTCAGATGAACTTACATAACGCATTTAGAGCGCATTTCAGAGTGTTTTAAAGGTGTCGGAAAGAGCTGCCAGTCGAAATGATTTACAATTGCGAAAATAAGATATCCTATAAGCAAATTATATTCGAAAATACGTTCACTGGGATTAAGTTAACATTGGAGTATTTTAAAAATATCCCAGAATTTCAGTTTGCATTCTACGTCCCCTACACAAAATCTCCATCGCTATTATAGTTGACCCATGAATCAGTGTGTCTTGTTCTTGGTTCTCATTGTCTACACAGACTGTCAACGCTTATCATTTCTGTCAAGCAGCACAAGATGTAAAAATAATAATGATATTTATGGATAAACCACAAAACCTTTATAAGAATTCTAACTGATGCTATATATTCGAAATTAAAAAAAATGCAGCACATGCTCGCTTGTTGGCTCTCCTATCTAACTGTAAACAAGAACAAGATAATCATTACAAATAAGAGTAACTTATTTTTGATTACTTATTAATAAATTAGCTTGGGAAACCGACGTTGCCCGGGAAATTAAAAGAAAGGAAATGATAGAACTTAATACTATTGTGAGACGATAGAAAAGGAATTTATTCCTCTGTGTTTGCTGACGTTTTTCGCAACAAATTGGCTAATATGCAACAATTGTAATTATAAATAAATTAAGTTAGCAATTTTTATTTTGGTCAATATGATTGTTTCACTGAGAAGTAACAATTACATTATTTGTTCAGTCGCATAAGAGGTCAATAATCTGAGATGAACAATTTTTAAAAGGAATGTCTTGATTTATTGTGAAGTTGCTCTATAAAGAAGAGGTGTTTGTTGTTTAATTGTATTGAATAATTCGAATTATTTTTCGACGGTCATAGACTCCCTGTGACAACGTCATAAAGTTTAATCACGACTTCACTTCTCAAGACATTTTCTTCCATCCAATACGCCAAAAAATTGATGACCTCTTTTTAGTCATTACTACTTTAAGACAGTTTATATCTGATCGCATTCCTTTAAAATTTCCCTGCCTGGTTTCTTTCATTAGGGGGAATAACACTCCCTCTGGACCAAATTTAATGTAATCTGCGTCCATTCCTTACGACGTAGTGTATTAAATACAGTTATTATTGAGCATATTCGGTAAGAATGTGTGTCAGGATCATACAATAAAACCTGATTTGCGCATCTAAAACAATAATAATAAACTTCGTTTATTAAACTCCTCTTGACAAGAACGCATTTTGAGTAGAGGCACAGTATGACCGAGCAATACAGGTTGTTTCGGATCTAGCAACTACTTTCTATGCAGCAGGAACATTTCTGTTTCTAACAAGAAGATTGATGATCACCACATCTTGTACAGTAAAAGCAAACATTAAGACAGGTGTGTAGCTTTTTAGACCATTGCCCGATGAGAAATACGTATTTATGTATTTCGGTACATCGTATGTCTTTGCTGAAGCAACACTCCTTTAGCGATAAATGACGCCGATTGCATGTACCTTTTAACAGACAAACTCTGACATTCTAGCAGTGTTACCAAAACACCCATTTTAAAATTCATGTACAATCTGAATATCTACGAGCTTATCGTTCATATTGACAGGATGTTGTCGATCTATGCTAATGTCAGACACTGTAAGACGCCCTTCCGTGCTATCTAATAGACTGTGGGCTTCCATATGGATAAAGCATCTGACTCGACGCAGCGCTCATGAATAATGCGCTTGACTTCTGACTGGAATTGTTGAAGTCTGAAAATTACGATTACGATTTAATCCATCAGAACCGAAGCAGTCGCCGGAATAGTAGAACATAAGAAGGGTAAGAACAGAGCAGGATTTAGACAATACAATACAACTAAACACGTTTAACACGCTTTCACAAGACAAGTCTTGCATGCGCTGCATTCCAAGTCAATTAGTCATAATGTTAGAATAATTTGTCATACTGATTAATCATAATACAATGGGAGCAGATTGGTTTTCAAGTTCGATTTGAGCTGTACAGCAGTTGCAGCC
Organism: Dendrobaena attemsi; assembly: GCA_034693945.1. Classification (NCBI taxonomy): domain Eukaryota; kingdom Metazoa; phylum Annelida; class Clitellata; order Crassiclitellata; family Lumbricidae; genus Dendrobaena; species Dendrobaena attemsi. The sequence goes on from JAQFXW010004882.1 coordinate 3,004, forward strand.
TGACGCACTGAAATTGGAAGACTGTTTCATTGCAAAGATCCTGCAATTGAGATGGCACGATCGCCAAAATTCCGGTTTGTGCGAAGTATGGTATAGTCTCCACTAGTGGTTGCTCGGAGTTGTCTGGAACTGGCATCAAAGCACAAGTTGAGACAGCGTGAGGCCCTAAGCAATTTCAATTATGAGGTCCACTTCGGGGATGCAGACAGATATAATGCACATATTGCTAAGCGTAATCGATATTGCGCCAGTGATCCATCCATGTTTGATATACTACTGTTAATCTCTAATGAATCGAATTGTAAATCGTTTTATTCCAGTTTCTTTAAAGCTGCACATGCAAATCACAAGTTTACATCAACTGTTTCCAGAAATTCTACAACGAATAATCTACGATAATGTCATCAAGAGGAATTTTGTGTAGTTGTTCACGTTCGATGCAAATCAAGCTCAATGAACTTAGTTTATTCCGGTGCATTGTTTATCTAAGATAAAGGTAATCGAGTTTTCTATAGCGGCAGTATTATGGCCTCGACCCTATGGAGCAACGTTCGGTTTCATGCGCTTCAGCTACGAGACCGATCGCTACCCTGTGCAATTTGTCACCATTAGGCACACAGAAACATACGAATCAGTAGACCACCACGCAGATTGCATCCAGGCGTGTCATTTCAGTGTTTTTAGGGGGACATACATGTAACTCCATAACTTGCAACAAACTGATGGCCTGTTTTAGTCATTAGGCCTACTCCTATCTTGGCCTCCGTAGCTCCTCACAAAATACGATGACATTATTTTTAGTCATTACGTCTCTTTTCTCTCCGTAACTTCCCAAAAAACGTGATACATTTGTTTAATCTTTACTGCTATTTTTTTATTTTATTACTACTACAGAAATTTTTTGGCTTCAGAAATTAGAGAGGCACCGCCTGCCCAAATGGCGTCCCTGATGGCCTCGGACAACACGTTGAGAACTGCTGACCTCTGCTATAGGCTAGGTTACAATAATTGGTGACCTAAATCGTGAAAATTATCAGTAATTCGAAGCAAACTGATAATTATATACGATAGATCACAAAGAAAAATGACAGACTGATCGCGTAATCACACTGTGTTATAGGCCTAAAGTCTATTACAAACTAATATTAGCCCTAGCGATCTAACTGAATATAAAACCGCCATTATAACAAGACAGTGATTAATTACTTTAAGTGGCAGTTATTATAGTGGCGCCACTCAAAAATGTTCCTTAAGTCAACTTTTAGAGGCCCCTCAGATCCCTGAGGCCCTTAGCAGTTGAATACATGTAGTTAGCTTAGGTGTGAATCCGGTCCTGGGTAAGAACTTAGAAGTAGGCCTACACTGAATTCGATCGAATTTGAAACACTGGGTCTGCCATTGATACGCGAATTGAATTCATTGCTGAACTTAGCCACCGTCTTACACTTTTGACTGAATTGTTTTATTAGCATTAATTCAATAACCCAAAATCCAGGATTTGACTTATTATTCTAATTAAAGTCAATTGCAATCAATTTATTTTGTGTTGATCATTCTGATATCTCAACTGAATTAACTGGGTTGGCAAGTAACTGGGGTTCCAACTCCCCCTCCCGACAGCTAAAGCACTTGTTGGCTGAACATTTCATTGACTGGATAACTGAACATGGAGTCGAGGTTGAGAGCTAAGCGCACAAGGATAGGCAATACTGCTGAGGATAAGGGAACGAAATATGCATGCTGTGTAATCATAGATTAGTACGTCGAAAAACTTGATTACAATCACCACGCACCACAGAATATAACTGAAAACTGTATAGAACTTGTTTTAATTATGATAACTTTTAGCCAAAGGGAGCTACGTAGATTAAAGTCGGAGCTAAATAATTACTGAAGATTAACCAGTTTGCACTCTCTAGGTGTCGTCTAAGTACACACTCCTTGTGCTCCAAATTTCTTCTTTGATAACATAGTATCACAATTTCCGCAGCAGCACTGTAGGCCTACATCGCGATAGCAATAGGATCTGGCCATGTGTGTCGTGATACAGAAGCCATCCGTATCGTACATTGTGCTCTTGTTACAGATTAACAACTTACAGCACTGAGCGTCATTCTGGCATATTTCAAAGAGATAAATTATTGAACGATAATGGCAGACAAATTTACAGAAGAAGAGAGCCATAAACCTTTAACAGGCCATGACCTTCCTCCCAATAGCAGATCAGTTCCCACAACATGTAGGGACCGCTGGACAAGATTCCTCTTCTTGCTATTGGGTCTTAGTTATAATTATTTAGTCAGTCAGTCAGATAAGCGAATTAATTTAATCAAGACTTCTTTATTTTTTCATATATTTTCATACGGCTTCTTCAAATCAATTACTACACGGAGGCTTCGTTTTCATGCATTTGTTTCAGCCTGTTTCCAAGGGTGATTAATATTTATTTTTGGATATTTGAGATCTCAATAAGTTAATTTGATTTACATTATCATTACAGCTTAACACGACATAGCTTTTATATAAGAGGACCGTTAGTCCAATTTAACGTTTCCAGAAATTTATGTTTATATAGCGTCGAGGAAATCGTTTTAAAGGTTTGTAAATGAGACGCATTATGGTTAGCATTATTATTCCTTAATCTGTCGTTAAATTAACGTTGCAACTCATTAAGAAATCAACTCAGTGGCATTCAGTGGCATTTTTTGCGTTATACATTTTCTTAGATTATCACCAACAAGAGCACGGCATTTGCAGAACTGAAATGTAGACCTGTAGGCCCAATCATTGAATTTACGCGAAAGAGTAATAATTCTCCAGTAATTGACTCGATTGTATTTATTATTCAGATCAGACGGCAAACGACCAGATGGAGTTACCGTGATACCCTGGTCCAGATGTCGCTGCTTGGCGTGGGATGCTACGGCGCCCGACGTAATAATCGCTACAACCCAACTGTATAGCAGTGTTAATTAGCACACCACTAAATCATATTTACTCAATTTTATATTTACTCATGAATATGCACTTTGCAGTATTAACCTGGATAACCGTACTTGCAAATCGTGAATCTTCAGTTAGCCAGTCCCAAGCAAGATAAAAGATTGGGGTGGAGGGGGATAACCATCTTTGATGTGAACTGTAACTGTACATTATACTAGCCCAGTTAGCTACATTGGGAGCGCGTCGGCCGTGTGTTTGCAAGGTACCGAGTACGAATCCGATGTCTGTCGACACTCAGAGATTTAACATCTCCTCGGGCTAGCACAAAGGGCGTGTGTGGACCAATGGGATAGTCGATGCCTTGCGTCCGAAGGGTCGCTGGTACGATTGAGACCCGAGCTATCACGTAAGGATATTGAGCAAGTCATTCGCCTACAGTTACTCGTGGCGCTTCGGCGTGAGAACTCCGACACTCTCTCCAGCTGTAGTCGGGACCGCCTCTGAGTAGTAGTGGACTTAAATGGGCGGTATAGAAATGCGTAAAAAAAATTAAAAATAAAGAAATAAGAATTTTTTTGTACCGTTCACGAACAATTGTCAGTGAAGGATTTGCTCAGGGTCCTTACGCGGCAGGTGGGATTCGAAGCTGCAACCATTCGATTGCAAGGAGGCGACCTTCACCATTACACTACCACGCCCGACTAACTACATGCAAGGTTAACCTACACAGTAGATAAGAGAAAAGGAAATGGAAGTACATATTATATGTGGACGTAGTGATGTACGTAGTGGTATGGTCGAAGGGTTGCGGATTCTATTCACACCGAAGTCGTAAAGTGGGACCTTCAGCAAGTTCTTCACTCACATGATTGTTTCGTGGTAACTCGGCGTGTAAAATCCGACACACCTCAGGGTGTGTGATCGGGGCCACCTTTGAGTAGTAATGAACTTGAAGAGGTAGTATAAATCTGTGAATGAATAGGTAAATTAATAAAGTAAAACATGGTTCAAACTACGAAGAATCATAACAGGGACATTCTGATTACATACCTTTTATTTGTTGTTAAATATTGTTATATTAAACTGAATTTTGTTCAATCTTGCAAATCATTGATGTTTCTCACCTTGAACATTGTAGGACTACCAACAAAACCGATATTAATCTTCTGTACAATAGGCCTACTTTCTATGCGATTCCATGTTTTCTGACACATAGTCAAAGAGTAATATGTTGTAATTTAACTAAAATTTGGCCGTCAATCATATTTCCGTGTAGTAGCCTTGCGATTGTGAGGAACAGGGTGAGAGAAATCTAATGCAAAATATATATAAAAAAGCCAAAGTGATTGCTTTCGGATGTCCTAAAATTGTTTTCACATGTCCGTATAGTCAGTTGAAAGTTATAAGCGAATATACAGGTCTGGGGTCCGGTCGGACCCCCCCCCCTTGGAATCAGATGGTTAGGTAGCCTACATGTATGGGTACTTTAGAAAGAATTTAGAGCGTGTATGTGTGTGTTTGTGTAAGCCTATGTGTGTGTTTCATTAGTTTAGAGCAGCGGTTCTCAACCTTTTTAGTGCCACGACCCCTGGATAATGTTTCCAAAGGTGTGGCGACCCCAACAATAAAAATGCAGTTTTGGTTCCATAAAGTGCAGTCTATTTTTCGTCTTCTGATTAGGCTTATGCATCACGCAAAAAATTAATAGCTATCACCATAGGCTCCCAGTGCCGTTTAGGCAATTAGGCCCGTTTTGGGGCCGAAGCACGCGAGCACATGTCAAATTGTCAATAGGGCTCCGCTCAATAGAAGGGCCCCGGGTCGATCCACCAAATGCAACATTTTTCGGTTGTACTGTAATTATTAGGCCTACTGAACAAAAATTATAAGTTCCAACATTTCAGCAAAGTAAATGCAATAATAAATTATTTAGAAGCAATTGTGATATGAATTGCCTAAAACAGGCTCCATTTGACAGCAAATGCTCTAAAATGCGTTATTGGCTGGGGCGAAGCCCCAGACCTCATGGCTAAGATTTCGATTTATGTTTATGGTTAGACCTAAGCTTTGTGCCTATGGCCCTCAATCTCCGTGATGCGGCTCTGAGGCTCCCGCATGAGGGTCAAGAGCGGCACTTGCCCCCCCCCGACAAAATTTGAAACCATAGGCCCCTAATTAGGCCTATATTTTTTACTATTAGACTTACTTTCTTATTTAGCTAATTTCTTAGAATTGTAGTGCAAATTATACTAAATGTAGGACTATGGATGGCCGCGACGACATTCAAAATGAAACTTAGAAATATAGCTTTACAATTGTTTTAAAAATAAGAGTAATTATGAATAGGCCTATATTCCCCTATAATTCAACAGTAGGCCTACAGCGTATTATGGCAATTTAAATGTAAACGAAAAAAGGTAGCCATGACCATTGCATTTAGCCTACCACTTGCAAAAATATCTGCTGGCGCCCATTATAGGCCTAATCAACAAAGAAATTATTTAATTATTCTGAAAGTTGAAGATTAAATATTTTAGTAAATGAAATTAATCTGCTTAATTTCTTCAAATTGGCTGTGAATGAATTTCGTGCAAGTAAAGTTAATACTAATTTACGTCACCGAATTAAATATCAAGAAACTATATGCAGACAATTATATTTATAATTTCGGAAGACTCAAGCGACCCAATGGAAATCGTAAGGCGCTGATGTAAACTATACAGTAGGCCTAGGTGCCCCATTCTAGGGGAATAATATCCCTTTGGGGTCTTTCTGTTGGTTTTGAGCGAAAAGAAAACTTTTTTAAACCTTGCTAATTTAGGCTCCTACTGAAGTTTTTGTACCACTATCTTGTCTTGTTCTTGTCCAATAAAAACCATTGATTTGAGAAAAAACATGCAAGTGGCGCTTTACAAATTTTGAACCTTTGCTGTTACGACTATGTCATTAGGCAGTTATGGTTAGCCTACCAGTTAGGCCTATTTGCGCGCAAGACAAAATTAATGAGTGCCGATGATAGCGCGCATAAGCCTATATATAATAATGTGAAAGCATTATTTTACAGACAAATGAAAAAAATAATAAGACTGCAATATTTCTTCCCAATGGTCTAATATGATATTGTTGTTTAATAATTTCCGTTCTGAAATAATTCCTATTTCTATTTTTATTTTCGTTCTTTCTAATGCATTTTCATTCTCGTTCTATTATCGTTCTCAAAATAATTCCCAATTTTCGTTCTTATTCTCGTTTACGGAAATAGGTAACTTTACTTCTAATTCCTATTTTCGTTAACGAAAATATCACTGTACTGAGGACATTGTGACGACATGAATAACCATAGTGCAGTTATTCGTATCCTAAGTTAACGTTGTGACCAACACCTACCGTGCCAAATTTCCGTGTATTTTCCTTTGCATAGTTTATCATGTAGTGTAACTGATGACGGTTTGATCTCAGCCAAGACGCAACCACCTAAATACAACAAATATCTCAAAGTTACTCTGCTTTGTACATTAACTGCTTAGCCAAGCAAAGTAACTGATTTGAAAGTAATGCAGTCAAAACAACCTAGTAAGTGCAATACTATTATACTCTGAAAGGCAACAGTAGCCTACAGTTCAATCAAGCAACTAGTCGGAAATTAACTAAGATAACCGACAGGTATTCCGAAAGAGACAGAATTTTTTTCAGTACAGTAGGCCATACCTCCAGAACTTGCCACTGGGCCAGAAGGTATGTTGCTGTGCCTTTGTCTCGGCTGAAGCGGTGGTTGTGATGCATTGGGAGGATCTACTGGAACCTCGTCAACACTGTTCGTATGCTGCAATAAATATCGTTGGCATTTAAAATTCTAAGACAAAACAACGGTATGCTAGAAAAGTAGTTGTGAAAAGGTGAGTTTCAAATCACTTTATACATATGGTGAGTTTCATATCACTTTATACATATGGTGAGTTTCATATCACTTTATACCTATGGTGAGTTTCATATCACTTTATACCTATGGTGACTTTTATATCACTTAATATTCATAGATCACTTTATATTCATAGATCATTCTTGGCCCACGATTTACTATGACCCAGTGAACTCTGCCTGTATGCCTCTCCCCCACTTTTACACGTGCATTTGGCGAACTTTGATTTTGATGACGTGTTGCTTGCCTGTATACATATACTTATTTATATAGAGCCATTATATAGCTCTTTGCTTGCCTATTTACGAAAAAATCAGATACAAATAAAATATGTAGTACATACATTATAGAGGCAGTTAACTTGTAGATAAGGCATATGACAATATGCTAGACTCTGTGCTTCTAAAGCGCCAACATCTTAATACAAACCTTCCGCATTATAAAAGAATAACTTCACATCTTAACTTCTAAAGCGCCATCAATTCTTTGCATTGAAGACATTAATTTACATGTGCCTGTTCCTTTTCAAGCAATGGAGAGCATAATTTTAATAAATACAAACTCTATTTTCATGTAGAATTGACTTTGAAGTATTTTTATAGCGCAATCTGGTATTTAATTGTATTTTTAAGCTGTTTTAAACTTCAAATACAACAGTTTTCGATAGCTTAAAACAGAAAACATTTCTTTTGAGCAGAAACTCATTTATTCTTAAGCCACAAGCAAATCAGCACATGAAAATTCGAATTGTTCCATGTATTTCGATATTACACAGAAGACACTTGTCGTTCATGTCTGCGCATTTCTTACAGAAAACTATATGGCAACATGGAACTGTAAGAATCTCTACTCGTCGAATATTACAACTTTTGCAGATTAGACATTTCTTCAGTTTTT
>JAQFXW010004883.1:0-10761 GCA_034693945.1 Dendrobaena attemsi
TTTCTTCCAGGCATATTATGCACTACTTTTTTGAAAAACCCAAAAAAGTGCGCTTAGCACCTTTGTGCTTCCAGCCATCGATATTATATCAGACAAGAGGCGAATCAGAAGAGTCTCAGTCGAATGATAATTGTTAGAATAGAATAGTAAAATAATTCATTTAAAACTCCTATCCATTAATTTATTGGAATAAACGTTGTAGAATCGATATAGTTGAATGACCAGAACAAGCGGGATAAGTGTTAAGTGGCACTTTTAGACTTTGAATTTTCAATTCAAATAAATATTGAAACCAGCACTATGGTTACCAAACTAATAATGAATAAAATTCTGACTGAATTGTAATAATTATCATTATTTTAGTAGGCCTATCGGTCTAGGTAATAGTTTGATAGTTGAATCTATAATAATTCTGTTTGGCCCAATGAATCGAGTTCATGGAAATTCAATCGCTAGAGGGGCAGAGGGTTTGTGCTTGTTCTCCGGTGTCTATTTCAGATGGGTCATTTCCTCTCTGCGCCTTTTGTACGAACTCGACATACCGAGATGTTATTTTATTAATTAATTTCTTCACTTAGACTGGTATACCTTAGTTTTGTCTTAATTTTTTATTATAATGCAGTGTCTCGTGTAAACGAATGGCCTATTACATATTATTATCTGTGAACCGTGTTCAAGCTTCTTGTTTTCTTGTTCTGACATTTTCATCTCTGTCCAAATAATTCGGCAACATGGACTGTGCGTGACTGCACAAAATGTCCCCGGATAAAAAGTACCGGACAAAAGTCCCCAAAAATTATAGCCATATGCTCCAACTTCTTCGCTAAAATCAACATTTCCATTTGTATCCAGCTTCTATTGTGTGATCAACACGTTCATTCGTTATCCCGCTTCGTGTCTACTGTCTAGCCATGACCTTTTTCGTCTTTCATTCTGCTGCTAAATGTCTGGGGACGTTTCCTCCAGATTTTTGTGAAAATGGATCAAAAAGTACGAATTAAGATAGAAGTGGGATGAAAGACGAAATAGTTGATCGCTAAAACACCGATGAGGAAGGAAGTTGTCGATAAGAGAATTAGTAGTTGGATGAAGGATGAAAATATCGGTAGCAAAATAGAAGCGAGAACATAGTTACTATATGCTAAAACTATTAAAGTCACCATTGCGAATGGAATATGGAGTAGGCCTAAGCTTGGCTTATGATAATGATGGAAGTATTAATTTTAAAATAAGAAGCCCGAATATAGGTTTGAAATTGTATGACGTGCTGGCAAGTACAGTTTAGAAGTAAATTAGGAATCAGTTTGTGTAGTAACTGGGTGATGTAATTAACACTGCATTGCACTTCCACGTGCTTCAGAAGAAGTGTAGTCGGAAATGGTTCCACGACAGATGGTTCACGACAATTCGAAATGGGATGAACGATAAGAAATGTAACTACCACTGGAAGCTGGATGTACGATGAAAATCTAACGTCAACTCAAAGTTGGATGACATGAATACCATAATTATGTCCATGAAGAGATACACATAAAATGTAAATAACACTAGAAGTGGGATGAAATTTGATAAGAGCACTACAACTGGAAGCTGGAAATACGATTAAAATCTGAACTAAACGCGAAACGGGATTAAAGATGAAAATGTAACTACGATTGGAAGCTGGATATAAGAGTGAACCATTTGTTGTGAGCCATTTGTCCGTGTACCATTTGTCACGACGCCGTCCGAAACAGAACTTAGGGCCCAATTGTTGTAGCTGAATATTTAGAAAAAATAAAATATGCTTTCATTGGCTTGTAATTCCCCCCCCCCCAATAGGGGTAGAAGCCTCTACATGCCTTTAACCTCCACATGCATTCATTACTTAATCTAAAAATAAGCAAAATAATATCTAATAACTTTATGCATTTTGCATGAAAATCATCATGTTGTTTTACGGGATCAGTCTTCAATAAAATTAATGGAATTCATACCGGTCAGTTATGTGAAGAACAGTCCTACAGTTGAAATAAAAATGATTCATTACAAGATGTGCTATTTGTTCACTAAAATATATCAGTTCATCTCAACGTTATTGTGTTGTTTCGCTAGGAAGTAAGCCCAACTATGATGAAGGAAGAACCAGGACTCGATCATCTTGTTGTGAAAGATGCAGCTAAAAGAACACTTAAATGCAATTTGTGTGGAAAGTCGTTTCCTGGACTTTATAAGCTGAAGTGTCACATGAGAAGCCACACTGGGGAAAAACCGTTCAAGTGTGATTTATGTGAAAAGGCGTATACGTTACAAAGTCATCTAAACGATCACGTAAGACTCCACACTGGAGAACGACCGTACCAGTGTGTAGTGTGTGACAGAGCATTTGCAAGAAGTGACTTACTTACGCGTCACACTAGGACGCACACTGGATATAAACCGCACAAATGCGAGTTATGTGACAAGACTTTTAGAACTTCCGGTGAATTAACATCGCACAAACAACGGCATACAGGGGTAAAGCCATTTAAATGCGAACATTGTAGCAAAACATTTGTAACCTCTGCAGATTTGAAGCAGCATGTTAAGAGCCATAGTGACGAAAAACCACACAAGTGCACCGTTTGTGACAAAAGCTATAGGCAACTGAGATCATTGAATCGTCACATTGGTAGTCACAGTACTGAAAAGCCGTTCACATGTGAGACATGTGGAAAGGTGTTTGCAACAATTTACAAACTTAATTTCCATGTGCGGAACCACAATGCCAAAATGGTTTACAAATGTGAACCGTGTGTAAAAGTATTCACGTGCAAAAGTGCTTTAATTGTCCATAAAAAAACACACACTCAAGTAAAAGAATACAAATGTGACATATGTTCAATGTCATTTTCGTCCAGTGTATCTCTGAGTAACCACGAGAGGAGCCATAATGAGAAACAGCCGTACAGATGTGAGCTATGTGGAGTAGCATATTCACTGCTTGTTCAGCTAAGTGAGCACAGGAGAACGCACGATCAAGACAGACCGTACAAATGTTCATCTTGTGGGAAAACATATGCAAGGCGTGATTTACTAAACTCCCACAGAAGAACACACGCTGTCACGAAGCCGCACAAATGCAAGTCGTGTGGAAGAGTATTTAAGACCTTATGTCTGATGAAGAGACACGCAGAACGACATACAGAAGAGAGACCGTACAAATGTCAACAGTGTGACAAAGCGTTTGTTGCATCTGGAGATTTTAAGCGACACATGAAGAGCCACCGTGATGAGAAACCTCACAAGTGTCCAGTTTGTGAGAAGAACTTCAAAGAGAAGAGATCGTTGATTGTTCACATCGGTAGTCATCTTGTTGAGAAACCCTTCAAGTGTGAGACATGTTTAAAGATGTTTATGACAAACGACAAGCTAAAGATTCACACTAGAATCCACACAGCAGAAAAACTGCACACATGTGAACTATGTGGAAAGGCATTTTCATCTGGAAGTTCTTTAAACATCCATCAAAGAACACATGCTGCAGAAAAGCTGTTGAAATATAAAATATGTCAGAAATCTGTCTCATTTAACAATTCTCTGAACAAACAAGAGGTGATAGACAGTCGAGATAAACTACACAAGTGTGAACTATGTGGAAATGCTTATTCGAATATTAGTAATCTTCGTATCCACATAAGAACGCATACTGGTGAGAGACCATTCCAGTGTGAATTGTGCGAAAAAGCGTACTCTGTGCGTCGTCATCTAATTCACCACACACGACTCCACACCGGAGAACGTCCCTACCAGTGTACATTATGTGATAAAGCATTTGCAAGAAGGGATTTACTAAGGTATCACGTAAGAACTCATCACACTGAAAATAAGAAGCCACACAAATGTGAGTTATGTGGAGAAGCATTCCTAAATTCGTCAGGACTAAGTAACCATAAGAAAATGGTGCATTCGGAAGATAGACCGTTCAAATGCCAGTCTTGTGACAAAGCATTTGTAAATTCTGGAAGTTTGATGCAGCACATGAAAAGCCACAATGATGCGAAATCACATAAGTGCAATATTTGTGGTAGATTCTTTAAACATATTAGATACTTGAATATTCACGCTTTAGATCACAGTGGTGAAAAGCGATACATCTGCGATGTATGTGGAAAGGCATTTGCGTCAGCTATCAAACTAAAGTACCATGCACGATGCCACATTTCTAAAGACATTAGTGCAGACAGATTACGTAGAAAAACACTTTCAGACACAGGATCTATTGAGCAAACAGACTCTGAATGTAAGCCATTAAAATGTAAAGAATGCCACAAGTTATTTGCATCCAATAGTGTTCTACTGGGCCATATGAGATCTCACACCGCAAGAAAACCATTCCAATGTCAGTTGTGTGGAAAAGAATTTTCAGTCCGTCGTGATTTAATTATCCACTTAAGAGCGCACACCGGACATAAACCATATAAATGTTCATTGTGCGATAAAGCGTTTTCAAGAAACCATTCACTGACATATCACACAAGAACTCACACTGGATATAAACCGCTCATATGTGAGTTGTGCGGAAAAGCGTTTCAAAATCCTCAAGCGCTTTGTTACCATAAGAAAGAAAAGCATGCTGAAGATAAACCGTTCAAATGCCAATACTGTGACAAAGCATTTGCACAATCCGGAGGTTTGACGCAGCACATGAAAAGCCACAGTGACGGCAAACCACACAAGTGCAATTTTTGTGGTAGATGCTTTAAACATATGAGGTATCTGAATATTCATGTAATGGATCACAATTATGAAAAACCCTACGTTTGTTATGTATGTGAAAAGGCATTTGCATCAGCTATCAAACTAAAGTACCATGCACGATGCCACAATTCTAAAGACATTAAAGCAGATAGATTACGTAGAAAAGCACTTTTACGCACAAGATCTATTGAAAGTAGTGTGCAAACAGACTCTGACTGGAAATCATATAAATGCCAAGAATGTCCCAAGTCTTTTGCGTCCAGTAGTCGCTTGTGGACCCACACTCGTAAACAACACACTGGGGGAAAATCGTACCTGTGTGAATTATGTGGAAAAGCGCATTCAACAATGTCTAGCTTAACAGCACACATAAGAAGCCACACTCGTGACAGACAAGTCCAGTGTGAGTTGTGTGGAAAAACTTATGCAAGAATTTATCACTTAAGGGATCACATGAGAAGGCACACAGGCGAAAGACCGTACAAATGTTCATTGTGCGATAAGGCGTTTGCAAGAATTGATTTACTAACGCGTCACACAAGAATCCACACTGGATACAAACCACACAAAAACGAGTTACGTGGAAAAGAATTTAGCTATTATTCAGCACTAAGTAAGCATAAAAAAGAAGCACATGCAGAAGATAAACCATTCACATATCAATCCTGTGACAAAGCATTTGCACATTTTGTGGGTTTGAAGCTGCGCATGAAAAGCCACAGTGATGCGAAGGCACATAAGTGCAAAGTTTAAAGGCTCTAAACATATTAGATACTTGAATATTCACGAAATCGATCACAGTGGTGTTAAGCTGTACGTGTGCTATTTATGTTAAAAGACATTTTAAGCTGCGATCAAACTGAAGTACCACTCGCAAAACCATAAAGCAGATAGCATTTGCAAAAGTGAACTTTGTGGAAAAGCATTCACATCTAAAAGGGATAGAAATAGCCAAGAGAAGAATCTTGCGGGAGAGATGTCACACAAATGTCAAGCATACTCAAAGTCATTTGCATTGCGTAACTATTTTAGACTTCATGTGCGAATGGTCACTGGAGAAAGACCATATCAGTGTAAATTGTGTGAAAAAGCATTTCTATGTATTGATACGGTTAGGGACCATGTGAGAACCCATCTTGGAGAAAGTCCTTTCAAGTGTGAATTTTGTGAGAAAACATATTCAAGAATTTATCACCTCAGGTACTACACGAGTAAACACACTAGTGAGAAACCTTATCATTGCGATATGTGTGGAAAATCAGTTACGAGACCTGGTATACTAACAAATCACAGAAAAAGAATCCATATCAAGAGAAGCCACTGAAGTCGTACAAATGTGAGTCATCTTGCCAGGAGTTTAGACTGAAGTGTGAGCTACAAAAGCATTTGAAAACCCATGATAAAGAAAATTTAATCGAGTAGGAATCGTGTGACGACAATTTCAAACAAACTGATGCTCCCTGTGTCAAAGTGGAAACTGAGGGCTCCAGAAAAAGAATTGAGACAGGAACCCTCTTGGAATTTGACAGTAACAGTTCTTGCTAAACACCCATTTTTATTGTGTGCATATTTATGCGCCTCTAGTGTACTGTAGATGAAAATTTCTGCTACGAAATAAAATTTGCAAATCAAAGGTGACTGCAGTCAATTTAGGATTATCAACTGAATTCCAATCGTTTGCGAAAATAGTTGAAGTTGAGAAGAAAATCTTTCTGCCTTAAAATGTGTTAATTGCATTATATTTTAGCGTGAATTTTTCAGATGCCGCTGCTTCTGTTTACTTTACAATAGTTGTTTGCAATTTATGAAAAATGTGTTTTCAGTTTAGGAAAAAAAAGTGTGAAAAAGCATTTCTATGTATTGACGCCATAAGGGACCACGTCTTCAGTTCAGTAGTGATTAATTACTTGTAGACATTTCCTGCTTATTCGTGTTATTCATCTATTTGCTAAGGCTTCTTTGATATCTTTTATTTTACATAAACCTGTCATTTGGTAGATATGTGCTGAAGCTTTCCAAAGCAGAGTGAATCTTTAATTAAATTTGCACTTAAATGCGTTGCATTACTTCTGGATGCGAATTGAGTTCCACGATTTGCAAGAAGATGTTGACCAATTTCTCTAACGTGCAATGTAGAAAAAGGTTGAGACAAGGCTATGATTTGCTCATTCGAGGTGTTATTTTTTATGTTGTCTCTAAAACTACGCAATAGGCCTACAGCTTACTACAATCCAATTATATACAATACAGTAAGAAAACAATTCTTTGATAAATTGATTTAGAATTGCATACACCACAATTCAACAGAACAATAATTATTTTGTAGGCCTGTTATTCTGAGTGAAGAACTTGAGTAAGAACCCTACACAGTCGGATTACAGCCGAAGCGATATTCTGCATTTCCTGACTTGCTATAATAGGCCTAGACCTACGTCTAACTAATCAGCCACTAGGCCTATGCTGTTCAAGACCGAGGGCAACAAGATTGTGCAGAACCCTCCTCCTATTTTCTAGCTTGGGACAGGCACATACTAGGCCTGAAATCGTAGGCCTATAGGGTAATCGTATTCCAAATCGCAGTATCGAGATTTCTAAAGAGCAATGTAGGACACCAGCTAATTCGTGAGCTCTGCATAAAGTCAAAAAGGTAAGTCAGAAGAAATTTGTGGTGGAGGTCAGAGCTATGGGCAGAGCAGCTGTTCACTGACTGTGAGGGACGTAATAACACTTAGAAATCATTTTTGTCTGTAATATTGCGTCCCTCAGAGTTCGATATTAACAGCGGCTGGAGTCTTAAGTAGGCAACTGATGCTTCAATTGACCCTAGCGTCTCAATAGTCTTTAACAGCGGTGATGCGTGTCTCATTAACATGTGAGTCGATAGACCTACATTAGGCCAGCGGCGAACGATTTTATAGAGAGCTTAAATTACGGACAGTGGCGAAGCTAGGTCTTTTGCGCCCGGGGACAATCCCGAAATTTGCGCCCCTATCCTCCAAAAAAACTGATGATCTTTTGTTTCTTTTTTTAGTCATCGTCTTTATTTTAGAAATTTGCGCCATTTTTTTCGGCAAAATCGCGAGAAAATGATCAAATTTATGCCATTTCCGGAAAAAATCGCTTAGTTACATTCTCCAGATTTTGCGCCCCCTCCAGCCCTGCGCCCGGGGACAACTGTCCCCCCTTGCCCTCCCCTAGCTACGCCACTGATTACGGGACTGCTTCGATCAGGACTTCGGAGAATAATAGACACGTCAGTGTTACTGTAACCCCCATCGAAGG
This sequence comes from Dendrobaena attemsi, assembly GCA_034693945.1. NCBI lineage: Eukaryota > Metazoa > Annelida > Clitellata > Crassiclitellata > Lumbricidae > Dendrobaena > Dendrobaena attemsi. Next base: position 8,002 of record JAQFXW010004883.1, read on the forward strand.
TTCCCAAGTCTGTCTAGCGTACGTAGGTCCAAATATTGACCCCGCGTTGGATGTGATAAGGCGGGGATCGTCTAGGACGAGGGCAGAGGCTTCTATCCCTATAGCAAGCGCCCAGTGGAAAACAATTTATAATGATATTGTATAATAATAAATAGGGGAAGACTGGTCACAGAGGATGGAAGAATATTTGGGAGGGGAAATTGGAAAGTCATGAGATTTTTAGCCCGGCTGCTTGGGGGATAGATTCTGAAGCCCCTGGACGAGGGTTAGAATGAAGAGAATCAGAACCAATTAGTTGTTCATATGTGATCTACCGTTCTATAAGGCCTAATTATTTAGTAATTTCTGTCTATAAATTTATCTTGTTCAGAATACATGTGAAAAGTAATATCGACCAATTAAAACTAATTATAATAATTCCTATAAATTGTACAAACCTTGTCGGAAGTAAGCATTCAGAAATTCGAGCATTATTAAGGTTAGGAAACTCATTCGGTAGAGGGCAACAACATTTTATTACTATCCAACTTCTATTGCAGGAATATTTTCTGAGTAGTTTACGCCACTTTGAAGACATCGACAAGCCGAAATCCAGATAATTCATCTTTCTGTGCCTGGTATGTCTACGTAGATTAAGTTGGTAATTTCACACTTTAGCGCTATTTTCACTAATCCGCAGTTTAGGCTGAATCCCATGTTAAGAAATAGCATGGTCCTTGCAGAGGGGACCTAATTGCAGTGACGCCCATTCAAAAGTACGAGCGGTGGTAAAGGATCTCAGACGATCAACGATCGAGGTCACACTGGGTTGTGTATCGTTGACCCAATATAACTTGTAACATAATATATAAATATAATATAATTTGTGGGGCGTGGTAGTGTAGTAGTGAAGGTCGCCGTCATGCAACTGAAGGGTAGCAGGCTCGAATCCCACCGGCTGCATAAGGACCTTGAACAAGTCCTTCACTTACAATTGCTCGTGGCGCTTCGGCGTGTAAACTCCGACACACCTCCGGGCTGTAGTCGGGACCGAACGCCTCTTAGTAGTAGGAGACTTGAAGTGACGGTATAGAAATGTGTGAATATATAAAATAAAAATAACAACTTTGCCAAAAATGTAAAGATTTTCATAATCTTGAGACAATCGATTATTGTGCTGATACTTGTGCCTCAGTCAACAGGTGGCACGGCCTCCTGTGAAATTGTCTAATGCAAAATGCCCTGTTTGGAGACTACAAATTATATCAATGTTCAAGAAAATGATTAAGAATGTGAAGAATTGCTGTTGACTCATGCAAGTCTCTGTATTGACAATACCACACCATTTGGTCAACTGTAAACTGAGTAGGTGGCTAGTAGATTGCCAAGATATGCGTTAAATACGATCAGGGATTGTTATGTCTCAATGTATCATTGTTTCTTCTGTGGTATATCAGTAGCCGTGTCAAATAATAATAAACAAAAATAATATTATTTTAATATTTTAAATTAATTTATTCTTTACAGTTACAGAGTTCTTTCATCAAAACAAAAATGGAATGCAGCTCTGAAGTTATGTATTTACAGTCAGACAAGTTGAACGCAAACTGACATAATTATAAAGGTAATTATTCATTATAACGTGGGAGATCCACTAGCAGAATCATCCGACTTGTGAATTATGATGAATAATCCGTTAGACTTCTGTATGACGTGCAGTGGACGGAACATGTTGCAGGACAATGACACGCTTTGAATGATCTTGACATCCGATCCGTAGATTTGTCCATTATATCCAACACAAACAATTTTAAAAATATTTTTAAAAATGTAAGTAAAGTAGCGAAGTTCAAAAATAGGATGAAGGTTGCAGACTCTCCCCTAGTGGTTTTTCAGTTGATGACGTCCATAAGCTGAAGAATGAACAAGAAAACAAGTTATTCACAAAGCGTCACTGAAGAACAGGAGAATATTATGTGTTGCGACACATGAAAAGGGACCACAATGCGTATAGCCCTTAGAACATGGTCACCCTCAAGATCGGCCTTTCTCTGGAATTCGCTAAATGACACCTCTATCTATTATTAGACAGAAATTGTGCATCGAAATCTAGCATTAAAATATTTGATTTCGTATTTTAAAACTCGCAGATCAAATCCACCGTTATGGGACAAAGCCATTGTCAGTTATTATGATGATAAAAATAAATTTAAAATACGTTTGAATTACAATCATTTTATTTTTATAATAGTAAAGCGCTAAATAAAACATTCTACCAATCATTGCTCTTTTCTCTGTTTACAGAGCTAACGTTGAGGCATTGAGCATTTGCGATATCGGACGTCTAACTTAAAATCGATTTTACCAATAAAAGTGTTTTTGAGATAAATCACATTCTAAATTCTACAGAAAAGTCAATTATACTCTAATCTGGCACCAATGCACCATTTCATAAGATTATTTTCAGAATTTTGTTCTGATCATGGTGGTATACACAAGTCAATTCCCGCTTTGTGGTCCCCTTTCATGTGCGGCATCACACACACACACACATATATATATCTACTTTTATTTCACCAAAATTGGTATCATTATGAACATAAGCAACAACAAAATGCAACATGAGACAGCAGGGCTCAAAAACTTTTACTCAGTTTCAGGACCAAACAACAAACAGTGTTGTCATGGAAGACGCATTTCTGCATAAATCTCTTTCTTCTAGAATCAAAAGCAATCATGAATGTTGTCTTTGCTCACGAACACTATAAACAAGGTCAATAT
>JAQFXW010004884.1:0-10761 GCA_034693945.1 Dendrobaena attemsi
TGCTCAAGGTCCTTACGCGGCGGGTGGGATTCGAACCTGCTACCCTTCGGTTGCAAGGCGGCGACCTTAACCACTACGCTACCGCGCCCATGTATATACTCTAGGTTATGTTTTGAAACGTATGAATAAAATGTAGAAAATGTACCTCTATATAAAAAGTACATAACATATCCATCTATTTTTCTGTAATCCAATCACACAGAATGCTGCACGTGACAGAATCGTAACAGGATCAAAGTTTGAGTTAGAAGTGCGACCAGTACATGTGGTGGAGCAGTGCTTCGGTGCGTTAGCTCCGACACGCCTTCGGGCTGTGGTCGGGACTGCCTCTGAGCAATAGCGAACTTGAAGGGCAGTACAGGAATGTGTGAATAAATAAATAAAAAATGTTTTGATACTATACTTTACTATTTCAAATAGTCATGTAAAATGGTCTTCTTAAATAGTGTTTGCCTATTTACTATGTATTAAAATGTAAATAGTACACTACTCATCTGCCGAGACTAAATTTAAATTTATATCAGTAATTACTTATTTATCACTATTTTCTAATGCAGTACTATAATAATAGCATCAGCTACAAACTTACTATTTTCAAACACTATGGAAGTTATTCACTTACTTACTTCCGATACTATTCACTATTCTATTTAAATAGTCATGTCGACTATTCATCTGAACACTGACCACAAACGAGTCAGATTTCAAATACCAGTTACCTCGCCAGACTGGTTTCCGCCGAGAATGAAGTAGGCTGGTGCGAGCATCTTCGTGTTGGCCAGCCAATCCCTCGCCTGCTTGTAACTCGTGGCATTCTCCATCGTTGCACGTGTCAGAAACGACATCCACGAACTGCTACGATCGCCAAAGATCCATTTTATAATTCCTGAGCAGAACACAAGAATCTTTATGAAAACGCTTTAACAGAATAGTGCAATACAGCCATTCAATTATCATCTGACTGTACCAATTATTATATTTCTTCTAAAGGTAGAAATTGTCTAGAGGAAATAGTTATCAGGTAATAGTGCCATTATTCAATTTCAGCAGAAGTTGTCAAACTTAGCAGGAGCCTTGAAGTAGTCTCCATAACAACTAGATACATCATAATCGAGCCTTCTCCGTAGTTGGCCCCAGCACGTGGAATGGACTTCCTGTTGAGCCTTCCCCGAGTGTTGCCCACTCCTTGCTTTGATATCCTAAAGTCTACTTACTTCCGCTTGGCCTGGGTCGGGAGTGCTTCTGAGTAGAGATCTTGAAAAGGCGCCTATATAAATTTTAACTGATTCAATTCAATTCAATGATTTTTTATTGACAAGAACAAGAACAAGACAGTACAACATCAACAAACAGACATACAATTATTGTCATCGCTCAAAGTCAACATGAAGACCCAAAAGGGATAATTATCCCGCTAGAATGGGTCACCTACAGTTTACATAATAGAATATAACAGTAAGATGGCTAAATTTAATTTTGACATCAGTATTATACTGTAAAATCCTGATCTTAACAATAGTCAAACCAAACATAGACAACCCAGCAAAACAAAGACTAATGGCCTAGATGACAATGGACTATGTAGGAGATTTTAATAACCATAGTCTTAAGTATTTTTTAAACGAGGAAAATTAGCAGAATCAATCAATCAATCAATCAAAATTTATATAGTGCCCCTTCAAGGATATAGCGCCCCTTCAAGAATCCCTGATATATGATGGTAAACTGTTCCACATTAATGGTCCCGAATATTTTATGGCAAATTTACGTTAGTTAGTACGAAATACGAATAGGTCTAAATCTATAGGTGCCTGAGTTCCTTGTGAAGTAGGAGTGGAGATACACATTATGCAGTTCCTATTATGACAAATATTCAATCAATCAAATAATTCATCCAATGCTCAGAGGAAAAATCTGTCGAATGCTCACCAATGTATCCGCCGTCAAACAGATCGAATCTTTCGTTCATGGACAGCGTGAACTTTTCCTTCAAAACACAAAGCATGCAGTTAGGAAAATGATCAGAATCAGAGCAGTAACTGTTATTCATAATGATGATCACACGTTACGATAATAACAAGAATCAAGACTAAGAAAGTGAAGTCATGAACCAAGAAGAAAATACTTAATATGGTCCCCTGGTATTTTATTCAAGAGACAGTTAAGGTTCTTTTATCATATTGCACTGTATCATGCTCCATCACACATCAGCCTTCTTTTAACTGGCTTTACATTACATAATGGAAACGGCACTATCACGATAACATATTAGATCCATGTTCGCTTCCCCAAATCCTCTTACAGGTCAACCGTCGGCACATCGAGGGGTTGTTTGTTTGTTTGTATGAGTTCAAAACCCTCTAAATGGAATTTTGTAAACTATGTCTAAAAGAGAAATCAAATGCTTGGATGAAATTTTGTAACATTAAAAAAACAACTCATTGCTTTAAACTTCTTTCACTGGATGGCATTAGTGAAAGTGATATATAGAATGGATGGGCATCTTGCACGGTTGCCAAAGTTAAATTTGACCCCGGAATAACCTGTAATATTCCATTCGTTCTATACCTGTAGTCATACTGTGTTGCATCAGTTTGAATGTTGCTATCTCCTCCAGACCATTGCGTTCCTCTAATCGCATTGACTTCTTTGTCCCTTGGTCGAGGACTGCCTTGGCCCAGCAGCGGTCTTTTGCTGTTGTTGGACCATCCCTCTGGAACGACCTTATTCCAAGGGCGCATTATAAATCTCCAAATAGATAGATAGATGAATAAAATAGTGGTGTAGCGAGTCTACAGTGACGTGGAATATTATTACCAATGGCCTCTGCAGAAAAGTCAATACCACAAGTGTACCCAATAGCAAGTTCTGAGTTGAAAAAGACTTCCAGTTTTGGAATGTTGTCGACAATTATATTCTACTTCATCAGCAAGTCTCTTAACATCTGGTCCATGCTTCAGAGTGGTTTCTATAGAAATCAGCAGGCTTAATTCAATAAGTACATGTATGTATTGGATATTTATATATTCTCACGAAGTTGAATTGGTTCATTATCTCCTGAGTTGGGCAGTGATGTATTCACACAGGGGTGCAATAAACCAAGATTTTGGGAAAATAAAAACTTGTTCTTTTGGTTTTAAGATTTTCCGACTTTGGATGACGTTAAGAAAAAACTCCAAATCAGATTAATTCAGGAATTTCAGTTGAGATTCAAACTGATAACCATGAAATGATTGATGCAGTTGATTTTATTACAATAATAAGTCAAATCCTTGATTTTATTTAGGCCATAATAAAACAATTCTAAAAATAGAAATGAAAAACATTTCTTGGTTTTTTCTCTTTTAAGAAAAAACAAAAACCCAACATTTTGCCATCCCTGTAGTCACATGATCACATCCAATTATGGATTGGGTGCAAATTGATTCATATCCATGCATTCCGTTCAGATATCCCTTTGTGCGAACTGCCTATCAATCTTCTTTCAAATATGTGACACTTTAGCCTATAATATTCAGTAATATTTCAGTTTAAAAATGATTCCTAATTTAGATTCAAATTCTGTTCCAAGGATCTAATTTCAGTTCTAATTATATTAACATTTGGTAAATTATTTCTATATCATTTTTCAAATAATTTAAGTTCTAATTATAGTTCTCCAATAATTTCAGTTCTTATTCTAGTTATGATTTTCTGTTCAAATTCTGAAATATAATTATCTCCAATTCAAATCTCAAATAACAGAAAAAAGCATAACTTTAACAACTATTCAGTCAGCGGTATCTAAACATTTATAAACTTCAATACATTGCACCGATCTTGACGGCTTTTGATTACATGAGGATTGAGTTACCCTTGATAGATGCTGGGACTATTATTACGGATAGACGGCGTACCGCAGCTAGGTCTAAATAAATAATTTCCATTCTTAATTCCTTTTTCAATTCTCTGTAGTATTTCAGTTCTAGTTCTATTCCCGTTCTCAAAATAATTCATACTTTTTATTCTTCTTATCGTTAATAAACGGAAATTAATAATTTTACCTCTAATTTCGATTTCACATTAACAAAAAATATCACTGGTGTATAATGTATATCAACTTAGAAGCCCATTGAATGAGCACAGCAATGCCCATAATCGGCTATACTCATAACAACCTGTTGCCCTGATCTTCCACAAGTCCAACATGGTACAGCAGCAGAATACAAACATGACGTGTTTAACAGGAATACTTTAGCAGAATGTGTTAATTGCAAACTGCTACTTCGTGTGCGTTCGTCTGCAGAGAATGGCAAGTGATTCTCTTAAGATATTCTTCAAAGGCATCCAGATTCTCAGTAGCAATGGCTTTCCTCAGAGCCTCAAAGAACCGAAAATAATGGTGGAAATTGTGTCTACAAAAGCAAATAAAATTTTACAAAGTAAAACTGCCAGAGGCGTAGTGAGGAGGCGAACCGCCCCAGACAGCACTTTGGCAGTGGCGGTAAAATGGGGGTTGAAGAGACAGAAAAGTAGTGAAAATACGTTTTTTACTAAAAAGGTGGTAAGTGTTGACGGGAAATGCAAAAGGCTGCAGATCTTGACAAGGGCGGCAAAAATGAAAATATTGTCGTATACATACAAAAGAGAAATCTTGAATTTGGACACATGACTCAGAATGTCATACTGAGCTCTATTGATTAAATCTGCAACCAAATCGAGAATTCTAAATGTAATACTTTCAGACTGATGAAAAACTAGAACAGATAAAAACTGACACTGATAAGTCCAAGCTGTGTGCATACGCATCTGCTCCACATAAATATCATATATAATATTATATCCTATAATTTTTTTTAATAAATTCAAAACTCTGCAGAAGATGCGCATATATTTCTCAGCTTGGAATTAGTTGAATCTAATGACAGCTTCCTTATTGAGATTTCTCATTAATATAATAACAAGGCAACTTATTACATCTGCCTGGACTGGATGACAGAGCGCTTCCTGTCTGCTTGAATTAAATTGTCCAGGCATAGAAGAAAGGTAAATCCAGACGGAACATACACACGATGAAGACGAGATAAAAAAAACATTGAAGAAAGTCAGACGTAGACTTCTGACCTACAACCGCTGTCTGTGTCTAGTTCCCTATGATCTAACGTCAAATGATAGCTACGTGTCTAACTCACATCATCACATGACACATGTCAAATCCACATCATACACTAGACAAATGTTAATTCACATAACACTTAGGCAAATTAATGAATTTGTCCAATTGACACGGCACTCCAATTTACATGACGTTACATTTACATTACACCTGCATCACATTCACATGGCACATTAATTACATTATATACCTGTATCGCATTCACATGACATTACACCTACAATCCTACATCACATTCACTTGACTTGTGTCAAGTAAAAATCACATGATATATGTACAATACACAGTGAATATATACAGACATGAAATTTACTTGAAAATAAGAAATGTGGTTCTTACATCATAAGCAGAATGCTGCCAAGTATTTCAGAAGTGCTGAGCAAGTGATGGATATAAGCAGATGTGAAGTTCTGACAGGAGTAGCAGCTGCAGTTCACAAGCAATGGCTTAAAGCAATCTTCAAACCTGACCAACATAACAAAATCAATTGATGAAAATGCCTTCTTAAAATTTTACTTAAATAAAATTCAATCTTTGATTGAAAAGCATATAAAAAACACTGTAAACAGAATAAGCAAATGGATTAGATTTTTAGGAAAATTAATCAAGAAATTTCTTGATTCATTTTGACAAGCCACACAAAGTTATAGCTAAATATGAGGATAATATTATATATATATATATATTCGTTTATTGAATAGGAGGATGACACATCGCATCGCAAGACACAAGCACTGTCTATGAGTAATTGTAATGCAGGCTTAAGTACGAGTTTATTGATCAGTTGGTCGTACAAATTTGTTTATGCGCTTGAAAAGGATTCTCGCAACAAAATCCCTATCGTCCCAAAGTGGCAAGACAGTCATGTTCTTGCGGGCGGAGGCCGTGATGTCGTTGAATCAGAGTGGGAAGAGATGGCAGAGGACATGCAACTGGTTCCAGATGATTGACTGTAAGAGACGGTCCTCACAGCCTGTGAGACTCTTTCATTGATTGGTGTCGTGTTAAGGGGTAGGTACCCAGACCGCTTAGCTCTGCCAAGAAAACGGTCAAGTCTTGAGCGATCGTCCACAGACGTAAGGCTGGCGCTGCATAAACGAGTCTGGTTATTAAAGTTGCTTTGGCTACTAATTCCTGTGCTCTGGGTGGTAATCCGTGAGATCGAAGAATGTGCAGGGCATGGAGGGAGCCGGAGCAGACAGAGACTGTCTCATCTATGTAACCCGTGACACTGAGATCGCGTCTGATAGTAACTTCGAATATGATCATGGAATTAACACGAGCCACATCGTCGATCATAGGAGGCAGGTTGACATTACATAATTGAGACAAGGAGAAGTGGCAATTCTGCAACATCTCATACCCTCATCGTGTGCAAAGCAGAAACACTGCGTATACCAGTATTTGAAGCATCGCACTTCATTACAAAACAAATTACGAAATAACATAGTCAAGGTATGGATCCCAAACTTAACTCTACTTTAGAAAATGAGTTTATGTTATGGAGTCTCAATAATGATCAGTTCTTGAAATGGATACAGGTATATTTCTGTTGCATTTAATTTACTTGAATTACAACAATAAAACCTTACTAAAGAAAGAAATATGAAAAGCTTCAGATTGTAAGTTTTAGTCACTTAGCATCAATGGTACAGGGATAGTAAGTAAACTTACTTAACGGGCCTTTTATATTATCAGAGATGATACTCATTACAGTTTATGCCCTTAATGTTTTAACCTGGTCTCAACAATTTCCTATTGCGCTTAATGTGGTTATTATCTTTTTATTTGAGTGTTGTAATGCTGAAAGCAGCACAAAATAAAGGAACATACCTTTTGTCTTTAAGGGATATTTCAATTGCATCTTCTTGGGACTGACTTATTACTTCCGGAGGGTTTAAGCTGAACACCAACGCACCACCTCTCTCAGTTACAATGTAGGGATAGCTGTCACACAATCAAGGGTTAATAGCACATTTTTGTAAATATAATTAACACTGTTTCACATTTTATTACAAACAATTGATGTCTCTGCCTAAAATCAAAACTACTCGTTCAGTAGTTAGATAGCCTTGCAAGCAGCAGAAGATTTACTTTTGAAATAGGTGATACATTTACGTAATTAATTACAAAAGAATCAGCAACTATCATTACAGTGCAAAAGGATACGTGCTATCGAAGACGTCACAACCCAGACGTATGGCTCGTAGAACTTCTAGAGGTTGATAAACGCCCGGCAGGAACCTTGGCTTGTCCTCAGGCAGCTCTGCCTAGAAACAAATGTATCTAGCATTATCCACACATTCTATAAATTAAAACTCATAACTTATTATCTATTATGCAATTAGAAACTTCTACTGTGTTGGTGTCTAATGCACACACCATCATCAAGTGCCTGCCAACCACAACTTATTAGCAACTAATCAGAAATGCGCTTTTTCAGCTGCTTGTCCCTCACTTTGGAATACGCTCCCTTTGCAGCTGCACTTGCTTCATAGGGATCAATCTGATAAATGTTACACACACTTCAAAACTGTAACTATTCAACTCTGGACATATTATTATATTATTATTATGCTACTGGTGCGTCCTATCTTTAAATCGTATTTGCTGAAAACTGCAAGATCGCAATTTCGGAAGTTGTATAAGATTCAAATATTCTAACTCCGTCAAATATCAAGATATTGGACCAAACAAGGGCTCATTTTAAAGAGAAACTTCTGCTCTTTAACGTGGCATGAAAATGCCATTTTATATTTTTTTTAACTTAAGGCTGAAAGCGTCAGATTGCATCACAAACAGATAGTTCGAAATGTGTCCAAAGTCAGCCGACCAGAAATTCTGCATCTGAAACTTTAGAATTGCATGCAAGAACAACTGGTCCACAACCATTACACAGAATCTACTTTTCAGGTTAGAACCTGTAATCAATGGTTAAAGACCCAGCAAACTACAGACTCCAGCATGCATCTCTTTTAAACTCAATGTTATTGTTAATGTACAATTGTACTGTTGTACATGGCACAAAAACAATACTAAGGTATTTCCAAGTTGAAGTTAAGCACCATTGAGGCACCATGTTTAGGAATTAGAGAGGACAAAACACATAGCTACTTAGCATTATCGATGATATACCGGTATCTATTAAAAACAAATACTGGTTTCAGAGCCATTTTAAGAAGTTTGGGGGCCCTACTGCCGCCCTAGGCACAAACCCGTTTCCGCACAAAATACTTTGATGACTTTTTTTAGTCATCACTCGTATTTCTTCAGAAAATCGTCCTGCACCCATAAAATTTACTTCATGACCTTATTTTAGACAGCGCTCATATTTTCTTCTGAAAGTCTTCCATTTCTACGCATCATTTAAACTTTTTACGAACTGACATGGGGCCCTTTTGTTGCTTGACCCTAGACACTTATAATGGTGCGGACTAGTTTAACACTTTGACGACTACCACAATATTTTCCCAGTGCATTTTAATACATACTGAACGGTTCCACTGGTAGAGTCAACATTCCAAAGCAATCATGAAAAGAATTATTAGTTTAATCAGAGTGGTCTGTAATGAGCTGATAAATATTCACTGACCTTACTATACTCTACAATACCTCATAATCTTAACTAATATAATAAGTTAGTGCTTCGACAATGTAAGCATAACTGTTAAAATGCAAAGACTGCAATAGATTTTACCAAGGTTTCACCTCAAGTGAAATTATGAGGAAAAGATTGTTTTGATTCAGCAAAAATAAGTCATAAAGAATCAATCATATTTCAGATGTTGTGGATAGTCTCGGGCGATAAACTGATCGGAAACTCGTCACTTAGAAATATCGTATTTCTCAAAGGTCAGGAAAAACAGTGTAAGTACACCAATGCCTCAAAGAACCGCAAGTAATGGCGGAAATTGTGTCTACAAAAGCCAATAAAATCTTAAAAAGTTAAACTATGATTTCAAAACAGCAGTTTTTATTGCCTAGTAAATAAATACATATTACGTAACCTACACCTAATTAATTAGTCAATAGTGCTGTCTAACATTACAAGTTACCAGTGTGTCCTTCAGTAGCTCTTCAATGTCTGGCATTCTGAATGACTCAGATTCTGGTCCAAAGTTATGAAAACCCTCCAGTGAAAAACCTAAACAGATATACAACGTTGATCTTAAAGCAGTTAGTTTTCTAAGTTTTTACTCAATACATTAAGAAGTTTGGATTTAAATCACGACAATGATGCCCGAATTAAGAATGTTAAGTTCGGTTTAAGGCAAGCATATTATTTACAGTCCTTAACTCTGTTCCACATCAAATAATAAATCATCACAACCAGAATTATCTTCATCAACGCATGCATCGTATCATGCGAATCTAATATTCCTGCAAAAGACTTGCTTTCGGAGTTTCAACAAAAACTTGCTTTCGGAGTTTCAATTTGAAATTACTAACCAATTAAAATTTTGTAACATCAAGAAACTTGAGATGCAAATTAAGATTTTGCTGCAGCCGTCTTATGGCCCGTCCACAAATGATGTTGTGCACTTAGGGGGAGTTAAAGAATTTGTGACGATGTGTGACATGGGGGAGAGGGGGGTCAGAGATGTGTGACATCACGTTTGATTTTTGAGTACACTATGTTAATTTTTGGATTATTGAAAAATACATGTAATCATCGTCATTATTGACTGTTGACTTAGTTAGGTACATTATTTACATTATGTGCATACAATGGCCACTCTCAGATTTGATTCATAATTATCAATAGGCCTATTAATTTTCAGTTTTCACTAAGTCTTCTGCTCCGACTCCTTTCGGTCGTTTATAGAGCGATTGACAAATAACTCTCCTGGCCCTATTCATAGATTTCTTAAGTGCCACTGCATTCGACATTGCCGATAATAAGTTTATTAGACCGACGGTTTTTCTCATCTCGACTGAATGGTGCATTTATTGAACTGATAGACTAATTTCTGCATGATCACGCCCTTCGTGTGATCCACAGTTCCGTGCATGGATCCGTTCCAAATATGGTTTGCCTCAGATTCAGTCCCATCCTCTACAATAGTCTACAAATCTACACTTCTAATCTCGCCCTCCTTCTTACATCGTGTCCAAGGTCAGCTATATGCAGGTGCTTCTCATTAAGCGTTCTTCCACTTACAATGGGAAGGAGAACGAATGATCATGGCAGGCAAAACCAGAGGAAGGCAATGGTAAATGGTGGAGTCAAAGTGCCAAGAAAACCATCATGAAACAAGACAATTCAAGCAAAATGATAGTCGCAGATAGAATTTGGCAGAACTCGCTCTCCTTCAAGCTTGGATTAATCCCTCGCTGGGAATTTGGCAGAACAAAGGGACCCTACTCCAGCATTCTTCCTGTTGCAATCCAGTTGTTTTCCTGCTACACTCCACATTCTACCTGTTGCACTTCTGGATAGCTTCTTCAAGGGACGCTATATAAAAGTCCAGAATGAATGAATGAATGAATGCAATATTTTCCCTGTCCTACTATAACACTTTTCTTGTCTTAACCCTTAAACCGCCGGAACCGAAACCATTCGGTTCCCCAGATAATTTGGCAGGGCGCCGGAACCGACTATAGCC
>JAQFXW010004885.1:0-10759 GCA_034693945.1 Dendrobaena attemsi
TTCAAGTGCCTGGATCTCTTTAGATGATGGCTGGCACGGGCGCGTGAGTCAAGTGGTCCAAAGTCCACGCGCCCGTGTCATCATACTATCCACTACTCATAATGCTACACGATTCACCGACCTTGCTCTTTTGTATACTCAGCTCCTGTTCACTGATCTTCCACGGACACGACTCCTCTGTTTCACCATCCTGTGGCTTCAATTTCCAGTCGGTAATTAAGCTGCTAAACTCCTTCAAGCTGTAATAAATTCACAAGAAGCAATACGTAATTCAGCGTATTTTGTCTGTCTGAACTCTAGGGTTATTTTAGGTCAAAGCATTCAACAATACAGGCATAGGCCCACTGTATACAGCGTTTGCAATGCTTGAAAGCAGTTATTCTACAATGCAGAAGCGTCTCCTACATAAAGACCGGCATATTTAGACGCATAGATTCTTACATAATGAACGCTTCTGAGTAGATATCTTTAAGGGGCGCTATATAAATTTTAGGTGATTGATAAACATAAGCATACCCGTGTGCGACTGTACGTACCTGCATTAATAGCCTACTGTTTCACTTCAAACCATGTAGGCCTACCTACCTCTCTGGCTGCGGGCGTTTCCCGATATCTGTGATGATATTCATAGATGCGTATTCAATTCGAAACTTGTGTAGTAGAGTAGCCAGTCTGAAAGGACACACGTAGGCCTACAGTCGTACACTCTACAGTAGATAAGGCTGATAGCTGTGGACTGTGGCTGCCTTTCATCAGCAGTTGGAAGCGCCTCTAAGCAGTCATGCACCTTGAAGAGGTGCTATATGAAATTGTTTAATGAATGATTGAATGAATCGAATGTACTTAAATCTTGGGTCTATGACAGAAACAAACATACGTAGCTAATAGCTATACAGCGTATGACTAAGGCCAGTGTGTAATCTAGTCCCCCCTCTTCTCGGGGGGAAGTAGCCTGACTTTTCGAAATTCTCCTACATACATCTCCCGAAGAAACTGATGACCTTCTTTTAGTCATCACTTCAAATTTATGGTAAATTCCTACAATGCAACTCCTAAAAAAGCTGATGACCTTTTTTTAGTCATCACTCCTAAATCCTCAGTTTTTAATGCTGATCCTGAGGGGGGGGCTTTCCCCACGCTGTTCCAGATTAATCACTGACTAAAGCTAAGGTTGAATGAGAGATCTGATCTATTGCAAAGTCTCTGCATACTGTCTCTGGTCTCGGTCCAGAACATTCTTCTTTCGACCAGCCATGAAAACTCGTAGCTTACAGTTGTTCCACAGTTTCTTCGTCGTCATCAAGTATGGCACGAGAAGAGTCAAGCCTAAGAAATATCAACCAATAGCTTATTTACTTCATGGCCGTTTCATATACAATAATACATAGGCACAGTAGGCACTGTGTATGGGACCTACGAAAGTCAAAAATGAGATTTGTAAATAATATTCTTTAAATCTGTATTATAAATTTTGTTTCCTGGGCCATTGGTGACCTCAGATAAAAACCAGAAATATTGCACGATTTGCATCAGTGCATAATACCGTGCATTGAAAAATCAAATTACAAGAAGTAAAATCAGTGCATAATACCGTGCATTGAAAAATCAAATTACAAGAAGTAAAATCAAACGGGGTGCATGCATGAATATTCTTGATCGAACATGAGTGGTCCCCTACACGAGATGACGTGAAGAAATAAGCCTAAAATGAATGTGTTGAGCTCTAATGTAGAGTTAGTAGTTGGAGCATATAGGAATGCGATAGTTCCCATGGACTACGGCAGCCTTGAAATAGCCTGCTTAAAATAGCCTATATCACATAGGACGTTTACAATTGGCGTGGTGGTGATCATGATGATGTCACTTCAATCAATTTCTTGTATGAAATAACTGCATCGTCATTCTGTTGTTGAAATAAATCCTTTTTACGACCATAGGCTATAGCTATTTTTGCATGAGCAAACTGTACTTGGTAGGCCTCCAACCTCTTTTATGTTCTATAATTGTCGTCATTACAATTATTCAAAGCTATCACCGCAACGGCTAGACCATAGTGGAGTCATAATATGCATTGAATGAACTCGGCCCAAATATAGTAATGGACTTGACAAAAGATCGAAAGATTGAGTTCCTTTATTAGGTTCTAATTAATTAGATCTGTTAGACCACAGGCTTACAATCCGTCCTCATAAGCAGCAGAATTGTTTTTTGGTTGTAACTGCAAAATTTCTCAGCATTATACAAAGGCTGTGTCAGAGTACCAGCTTATTGACCTACCAATAGCTAGACTACTGCCTTATTCGTTCAAGGCTAAGTCAGAATAAGTTGCTGCCATGACAAGGCTACTCATTGTCATTCTATTCACAGCCCACGTACACTCTCTCATCCTGATTATCACATAGTCACCATGCATTGGCATAATGACATTATTCATGGTCCCTACGTTCACCTTCATAATCACCAATTGACCTATGACCCACTGACCTCCATCATCAAACAGCCACCAGACGTCGATGAATCCCTTCTTCTGCTTCTGATTGAATCGATTCAACTCTTGTTCCTGTTCCAAGGAGTCCTGCTTCCTCGGAATCTTTCGGAGCCCTTCCTCCTCTGGTCCCTCTTCCTCTTCGCTCTCGCCTGTCTCCGTTCCACCCAGGTGCACGCAGTATCCGCTATCTCTGACCGATTCCTTCGGACACTGCAGCGGATCCTCCTGCTTAGTCTGATTCTTGTCCTGCTTCTTGTTTGTGCTGTTCAATTGGTCAACAGGTGGCTGTTCGGTGCTGTTCGCAGAGGCAGTGCTCCAACCTGCGATCAGAGCAAAAAACAACAACAACCATAGTAGGAAATCCCACTGGATCAATTACTCTTCTTTATGACTTAATGATTGACTCATTGTATTACCTAAACAACCAACTCATTAGCTAAATTAAGCAATCTATCATCAGTATATCAGTCACTGATTGATTGAACTTTACTTATTAATTATTATGAAAAAGTATGTAGCATCCATTCAGAAAACCACTCAGAGGTTGACCTACACCAAATTTCACCCAAGTCTCGGCCAAAACGCCCAGTCATAAGGGAAGCGCAGAAGGTACCAGAAGAGTTTTTGCAGTAAGCAACAGGATGGTCATTCCAAAGTGCATGAACAACATTGGGGAAAAAGCACATGCGCTGAGCAGTAAAATTTGATGAAAACTAACTGGAAATAAAACTCATCATACCTGTTGATGGCGCAATTTCACTTGGTGAAGAAACCATAGGGTCACAGTTTACCGCCACTTCCAGCGGCGTTGACGGTTTAACCAGCAAAGAGCCACCTCTACCATCTGTTAATAGAAATGGATCCGATGGAAACTTTAAGGTAGACCTACCGCAGGTCCCAATGGTAGCATGATTATATTCCAATTCATAACAAAGCAGATGATCAACGGAACACCAATTAACACAACCCAAAAAACTCACAAACATTTCCTTCCCAATCATTTAAAGTGTGAGACAATATAGAATTAGCTTTAAAAAAGTGAATAGTTACGTAATTACACTCCAATATAAAAAAGGCGTAGGCATATTTGAATCTTACAAATTATAAACAAATTGACGTGTTGTCAATCAATGACTCTTGGTTGCTTCTATTCCCCCCCCATGCAGCCGGGCTCAAAAACTCATGACTTTCCAATTCCCCCTCAAAAGTCTTCCTCCCTATTTCCGAAAATTATACATTATGAAATGTTCCCCCCTGTTTTCCACTGGGCGCAGTTGCGCCCGCTGGGTATAGGGATAGAAGCCCCTGCCTCCTGGAACTCGACCTCAGACCATCACGGACTCTTCTCACTGACTACTCTCTTGACTTTACGCAGCGCTCGTGAATTTGCTGGTGCCCAGAGCTTAGCTTTACAGAGCTCTTTAAAAGTGTTGAGCTTACGATTACGATTCTCTGTGCTGCTTTTCGAATTTCTTTAAATTTATTTATATATTTTATAAAGACTGCTTTATTTTTTGTCTTTAGGATTTCTTATATATTTCAAGGACAAAGTGGCTTTTCTCTTGCATGATTTAAGTAAGGCTTTGGTCATCCATGGCTATACATGTACATACCCCTGTATAAAAAAATGCCCTCGGGGAATACTCATCCTGTTGTCGGGGAACTTTCTCCCCAGACGCTGGTCTAGATTAATTACTGCATCATGGATCCACTTTATAAGCCGCTTTGTGGCAGTTTTAATCGTCGAACAGTTGAAATAATTATGCAATTATTGAATCTCATTAAGGCCTACTCAGTAGCCTAGGCAACTGATAGAATTAGCAATTGAGATACCAGCTACATCAATTAGTTCAGGGACAGTATCCGTGAATTCTTTAGCGCGTAGGCTAAATAATTTTAGAACAATGAGACATATAGGCCTAATAGGCCATAAGTGGCAAATTGAATCTACGAAAAAGGCTAGAAAGGTTTTTAAGCGTCGATTATTTAAGGTTACTGTGACATCAGGAGAGACTGAACTGAATACAGATAACTTAAGTCGAAGATTTGTTATGGCTGTTTATATTTGAAAAGGCGTTGGAGTACAGTGGAACAACCTATGGTCTTATGAAGACGGTCATACGATGGGTCACATTCTGATCATGCTATTGGTCGATACAATCATCTACTCGATACTTACCTGGTACTTGGATGCTGTCATACCTGGCGAATTCGGAACTCCGCAGCCGTTCTATTTTCCATTCATCGTCAGTGTATTTTGTGCTTTTTCTCCCGTTATTTTGTGGTCTAATATTGATTGCTTTGGAAGTCTAGAATAAGTTAAACAGAAAGTCGCACAGCAAATATGTGGTAAGAAAAGATGGTAGGCCTAACAGTTTACAAGATAACAATGGAATTTATTAATATGCAGTGCAATGAGCTGTAATGCGGTAGGAGACTATAGTAAGAACCTAAGATGTGACAATGTAATTTTTAATATACAGTGCAATGAGCTGAACTGTGTCACGACAATTCGTCTAACGACAATTCATCTTTACTTCATTTACAATTTGCATAGACATTTCGTCTGCCGAGATTTCGTATACTCTCATATCCCGCTTCCAATCGTAGTTATATTTTCATCTGTCATCCGGCTTCGAATTTAAGTCACATTATTTTTCATCGAATTTCCAGCATCCAGTTGTAGGCTAGTTGTCTTATCAAACTTCATTCCGATTCGAGTTTAATTTACATTTTAAGCGTTTCTCTTCATATATATGTGGTGTTATTGTCATCCCACTTCCAGTTTACGTTAGATTTTCATCAATTATCCAGCTTCCTGTGGTAGCTATGTTTCTTTGGGCCATCGCGCTTCGAGTTTAATTTAGATTTTCATCGCATATGTACGTAGTACACGATACGGCATAGTAGACGAAATTTCGGTAGACGAATTGTCGTAGACTAAATGTGGGTAGACGAGTTGTCGCGGTACCTTCGGATTTGAAGCTGGAACTAAGCTTAATTATATTACATTATAGTGATTATAGTATAGTTATATAAAAGTACCGCGACAACTCGTCTTCCGACATTTCGTCCACGACCGTCACCAGGTCGCCTAACCACCATCACATCACTCCCATATCCTCAATCTGTTCATTGGCTTAAAATTCCAGAGTGAATCCACTTCACCGTTCTCTCGTTAACTTTTAATTCCGTGCAGCCCAAATATCTTCGTGAACTTTATGATATCCAAGAATACGATCCACCCTCCTTCTGTCTCAGTCATTCTCGACCCTCGATCACCGGTAACCTCTTGACACTACTTCAACTGAGCAATATCCAATAACGCACCCCGCCTCTGTAAAGAGCTGCCCGCTGGATTCCTCAAATTTCCTGTTCTTCTGTCACCAGTACCAACCATTCAGCATCATCTGCCTCAGTCCACTCTGTCTATTACAACTAATGCTTTTTTTATTCTAAACTGAAGTCTTATCTTTTCAAACGCTCGTATCCCAACTCATCTTATCCCCTGTTGTCCAACCACCATGCCAAACGATCTAGAAATTGTGATATTTCGATTACAATTAGGCCTACTGATATTCTTGACGCGTGGTTATGGAAATAGATTTGCGTTTTGGTGAGTAATATCAATATAATAACATTGATTGTATTGCATTGTGTCGGAACTTTTATATAGCACATCTTACAGAGCAAGTCTACTCAGACGCGCTCAGTCTACTCAGAAGATTTCTACTTAAATGTGCTATTTGTTTCGCTTATAGAAGGAGTATTGGATGGGTAGTAAAGAAAATAAGATAAAGATATCGGACGAAGATTGCATGATCTTGGCTCCTGAACGAAAGAAACCTTACTTTGAAACTCCATTGCCAGATGCAAAGGCTGGAATTCAGATCAGAGGATTGACTAAGGTTTGACGTCTGATCAAAATGCTAGTAGGCGTATAAGGTAGCCTATTATATAATGTCAAACAAATTAAATTGCCTCCATAGTCAAAACTCTAAAAAAACTGAGTTGCTTGACAGATTGCAATGTGTTAGGCCAACAGTGATGCTTAGAACGAGATTTAATTTTAAAAAAAGTGGCAGTCCGAAAAATTTAATAAGTGGTTTTCAGTTAACAGAAATATATGATGCTGTGATTTTATCAGTGGCGTAAATCATGGTGGGGACAGAGGGGGCAGTCTCTGTTACAGAAATAGTCCCCCTCTGTCCCCCCAATGATTTAAGTTTTTAGTGCCCCCCCCCACATGAAAACTTAAATGTAAATGCCTGCGTATATGCCCTCCTGTAAGGAACAACTTACATTGAACAGTTTTTAGACTATTTATCGTGCACAGAAACTCAAAAAGTTTCTACGGTGTCCATCACTTTTAATGCAAGATGTCCGCCTCTGAACATTGCCTTAGGTCTTGCCCTGGATCTATATTGGTGCACACCTTGCATGTATATTCTCCACAATGGCCATTGTGCGCAGGGTCACAAATATTGGGTGCTCAGAGTATGCCTACACTGTTACAGTAGACGAAGTCATATACGCAGGCATACATAATTACGGCGTTACTCGCTTCAAAGATATTTTCTTAGTTCACTCAGTTCTTAAGACTATGTAAAATCTCTTACACTTTAATCTTACACTTGTTAATCTTACACTTTGACCTACAGCGTGCACTCACACTTACAATACCTACTTTGTAATAATGTTTGATTGTAGGCCTACAGTGTTTACCATATTGTGCACAAAACTATATGCATACTAGTATAGGGCTACGCACGTTGGTACTCACAAATCACCTCTGATTTTACCACTACAGCACACCCAGGCTGCTGGGTGCCAAAAGTTGGCCCACACAATTGTTCCATATCCGAAGTGTTTTATTAAGGTTGAAGGAAACGCAAAAGATACTGTCATTTACGAAGAGAAATGTGCTATAATTATTATTACTTTATGCTTACGATGAAGCGCATTTACTTTTGCCCCAGGCCCCCAGAAGAACCTGCAATACTCGCTAAAACCTAGGACACATATTAACTTATAGATTAAGAAACACGTGAATAAGTTCTTATTTATTCTGGTATTTTCCCAAGGGGAGTCTCCACCTTGAAAGCAAATGCTTCATCCCAAAAATAGGAAAGAAGTCTTTTTAGTCTTTCAACTTTTTGAACATCGTACCTTTGAAATCTCATTACAATATAATTTCGAACTTCTATGCATGACTTAAGTAAAGGCATGCATAAATAACGAAATATATTTTGTTACAGGACCTTAATAAAATTGCTAAAATGAGCTCCATTTTCCTGTAAATGCTCTACAATCCGTTGTAGGCTGGGCTTTGCCCCATACCTCACAGAGGGAGCTTACGACCCTTCCCCACACCCCAATTCGTGGAAGACATTTCCGTCCCTGCTCTGAGCGTAAAAGTCTGTCTCTCCCCAATGTTCGACATAGAATCAGAGGCTTCTATCCCTATACCAAGCGGGCGCCCAGTGGAAAACAGGTGGGGAACATTTTATAATGTATAATTTTCATAAATAGGGGGGAAACTGGTCAGATGTGATGGAAGAATATTTATGAGGGGCGAAATGGAAAGTCATGAGCCCGGCTGCTTGGGGTGGGGATAGAAGCCCCTGCATAGAATTACGCCTCTGGATTTGATATATATGATTCTTTTCGATTGCTGTTCGGTGTATTTTGAGTCTTGTCGGCAGAGCTTCGATTCAAGTGCGGATCCAGCAGTTAGCAATTTAAACATCGACATTTATCAAGGCAACATAACCGCTCTACTGGGACACAATGGAGCGGGGAAAACAACGACCATGCTTATGTTAACTGGTAGGCTACCTTTTTTAGTCATCCCTACTTTCTCTGCTTGCTTCTTTATGTTCGTTCTCCAGTTTTACTTCTTGCATCTCATTCAGATTCACTATCCTAGTTGTATTTTTCTTTCTTTATTAATATTGTGATTAATTCTGTTCGTTTTCAGGTTAGTTCCTTTCGGCATCTTTGTGTTTGTGACTTTTCTCCTAATTTTTACTTCAAGACGCATGGCAAAATTGCCCTTTCTGCATCATTATCATCATCATCATTATCATCATCATCATTGTATAAAGAAATTCTGTAAAAGTTTATTTATAGTAAATTAAACTGTGACTGCCCAGCAAGTCTGTTGGTTTTTCAGGGTTCCTGCCTCCGTCGAGTGGTACAGCTTTCATAAACGGTCTCGATATAACTCGAGACATGGATAAGATCAGAGAAAACCTCGGCCTCTGTCCACAGCACAACATACTCTTCGATACCCTAACCGTCAGGGAACACCTTCTTATCTTTGCTGTAGTAAGTAGGCAGAAGCATTTGTTTACAGTTAAATCACATCCCGGATAGCTTATGTACCTTAAAAGCGAAATGCTGAATAATTTGGCAAAACTACTCTAGACAAGGGATGATGAATTTCTGGAATAATATGTATTTTGGAAAGCGAAAATTACAATTTGAACTTGTATACGAAACACTTTGGAAGATAAAAATGGAGTGACTATGGAGACGAGTACAGCTATTTTATTATAATCTAGACCTATTAACGATCTGTCATTGTGTTCATTTCAAACTGACAAAGGAAAGAACACACAAAATGTGGTTCATCATTAATATTATTTTTACGGCAAGATAACCAGAATAGCCTACATGAGGCGATAAAACATCGTTAGGAGACATTGAGAAGCATTGAAGGAATTGCAGAGAATAGACTTTGTACTTTGATTCCAATTATTTCCTACTAATGACAACGTCTATTAATTACGCATAATCGATATGAGAATACTCTGCCTACCAAAGTGTACTTCACATTCCCTAGCTGTAGCCATGGAGTACATGTAGGCCTACCATTGAAATATGAAATCATGAAGAAGCATTGCAGCTCTATAATCTGTCACCGTCAGTATCTTCGCTACTGCCATCAACATTAATAATCTAGCTGTGCTCCCACCAATTAAATCTTCAGTGAATGGAAAACTGGATCAGTGATGCATGAGAGTGATTGTTGATCTTAGCTAAAGGGAGCTTCCATGAAACGGGCTTCAGTGGAGATGAGCCGAATGATCAAGGTGTTGCGCTTGGAAGAGAAATTAAAAGAACCAACAAACATGCTCTCTGGTGGACAGAAAAGGAAACTCAGTATTGGAATTGCACTCATTTCAAGTTCAAAGGTAAAATAGATGCAACCACCAAATGCGACCCGTTTGAACCATAAATGGACCGGTCCCACTCAGCTTTTGTCCGATCGAGATAGTGTTAGTATAGGCCCCTACTTAGAATTGTTTTATTTAAAAATCATCTAAATCAATAACGTTATGTAAAAAATGAACCCCAAATATGTTTCGGCAGGCATCAAATTCTCTAAATTCCAGAAGCTTCTGGGCAGAGCCACAGACTTTGCAGAGGAGCTCACGACGATCCCCCGTTACCGTTTGGGACTTTGAGCCCTGGGCGCTGGCTATTCACCTTTGAACCCTCCACGTTATAGTAGATTCTCCCAACTTCTGGGTCGTGGTCGCGTTTATGTTCAAATTAAGTGGGATGAATGAATAAAACATTGGTAGCGAAACAGAAGTTGGAATATAGATAATAGACGCGAAAACTGTTGACTATAAAATAGAAGTTGGATGTTTTAATTCCAACATTTAATTCCTTCATCCCACTTCTGTTTTAATTGCAACATCTAAATCCTACACCCCACTTCTGTTTTAGTTAGTGTCGACATTTTCATCCCGCTGCTTTTTATTCATTCATCCCGCTTCTGTTTTAATTCCCACATTTTATTCCTTCATCACGCCTGAGACTATTATTACGGAAATAATAATGGTCCCAGATCACGCTACTGTTTTTGGTACTAGGACAAAATGTCCCCGGACAAAAAGTCCCCGGACAATTAGTCCCTAAAATTTATGGCGTGTGGTCCAACTTCTTCGTCAAAATCAACATTTCAATTCGTATCCAACTTATATTTTGTCGTCAACATGTTGATTCGTTATCCAGCTTCGTTTTAAGCGATCCACTCTTTCGTCTTTCATCCGGCTTCTATTTTAAAACTTAATTTTTGATCCATTTTCACACAAATCGAGACTAAAAGTCCTCAAACAAATGGAAACGGGATGAAAGATGAAAAAGTTGATAGCTAGACACGAAGCGGGATGACGAATTTACATGTTGATCACAAAGTAGAAGCTGGACACGGATGGAAATGTTGATTTTAGCGAAGAAGTTGGAGCATGTAGCTGT
>JAQFXW010004886.1:0-10759 GCA_034693945.1 Dendrobaena attemsi
CCCCCCCCCGCAGTTCTGCTGCATGCCATATCTTCTGTGTGTCCTTGAACATGTATTATCATGAAAATTAATTGGCTTCTCTTTCAAAAACATAGCCTATCACCTGAAGTTACTTGTTAGCCAATTGACGATGAATGAGTGTTGACTAACTAATCCATAGCAAAACTTCTTGTAACCGGCATGCATTGATAAATTTCAGGCGAAATGGACGAAAACACAACAAGACTGATGGCAACTCCAAGGTGCGGGGTTCCTGATCACTACGAAGGAACTCGTCGACGAAAGAGATTCGTTATACAGGGTAGGAATATATTCAAATATAAACACTAACAATTAAACCGAAGATATTGTCGTTTGCACTACAAAGACTAGGCCTACAGTATAATCGGTGCCAAACACTTCGAATTAGCCAGTGAAGAAACATTTTCCATCCTAACATCACATTTAAATTAACTTAACCTGTGCCGCATTCGGTTTGTCCAGTAAACTTTCAAGAACTATTTTCAAAAACTATTTTCAAACTATTTTCAAAATAGTATTTTCAAAATACTTCGACAACTATTTTGTAAAAGTATTTTCAAAATACTTTTGAAAACTATTTTGTAGAACTAATTTCAAAATACTTCTTAAAACTATTTGCTCATCACTGCCTACCCTGGACTAAAAGCTATGTTCAAAATTTAGAACAAAAGGTAAAATGTAATCGTTTTCTAAGTTTAAAACAATCAAATTTCTGGTACAACTAGGATTCATTCTTACTCCATTACTTTTTGTTATTTACTCAATGACCTTCCCAATGCCTGATATTTCTTAAATTTTGTATTTTTTTGGTGACGATTCGAATGTTTTGGTTCATATAAATTATGGCCATTTAATCTAAACAGTTCTCATCTCATTTCATCACTGCTTATTGCTCACATTTAGAAATGCAAATTCTGAAATTTTCCCCGGAATGATGTAACAAAAAGATAGGACGGTGTATACATTTATCAAAAAATAGCCCGACTGGGAATCATGCTGGCTATTGAGAGAAAGAAACAGCAAAGAAACAAATCATAAACCGAAGTGCTATAACAGTGTAGTTTGTTTGTGAGGCTATTAACAGTGCTGTAGTCATCTTTAACCTATTACGTGGACCGATTCTGGCTACAAGGATTGGTGCACCGATTTCGATATTTGTAGGGTTGTAGGCCTATAATATTAATGGGCAGTATACTTAGGCCTACGTCCTGTAGAATTGTATTAATACAATAATTAGAGTGGTTCTTTTAATGTTTGTTTTCTGTTTCAATGAGCTGCATTAATACTGGAACTGACGTTTTAATGCAGGTAGAAAATGGCCAAATACATCGCTGACCTACTACATTCGAAGCTATACACCTGACCTTTCTCAAGATGAAACACGAGCGGCCATACGAACAGCTTTCACGGTAAACCGTATTTCTTTAACGATCTACGCTCTCTGTGGCTCTAATCAGAAAATGAGAAAATAAATTCTGAAGAATAACTAGGCGATAACATTCAGTGGCGGATCTGGGGGGGGGCCCGGGCCCACCTTAGACATAACCCTAACCCTAATTTCAACGCTAACCCTTTTTAAAATTAATAATAAATTAACGATATTTTGATATATCTTACGTGTTAATTCTCCCTCCCTGTACCTCCTAAATATGCGCTATACTAAGGCTACGACACGATAATGGAGCTGACGGCCATACATTCACATGTCTAGCCCAGAAATAAAATTGGCGACTTTACAAGTATTGTGGCAGTCTGTACTAACGTTGTAACCTTTCTCTAACGAGGAGCACATCATATATATATATATATAATTATATATATTTTCCAGCCTTGATGTCCTGCAGTGTACATGTGTGTGACCCTTTTTCATCCAAGCACCAGAACGACCATGGCCAAAAATACGTCAGAATGATCAGATTCATCAGGATCAGGATCAATGAGTTTTCATTCTCTGTCCGCTCTTCAAAACTCGTTTTTCTTTCGATCAGTTCTTATTCACCAACTTTCCGTCTTTAAGTGATGATAACAGAATGTGAATGCTAACTATGTAGGCTATTCGTTTGAGGAAATTTCTAAAACAAATCAATAAATATTGGCATAATTATAAGAATCTCCTCTTGACTTCCTACTCAGATACTTCTTAATCTCTATTTCTCACTTATCTATCCCTACTTTATATAGGCCCTACTGCAAATTTGTGTGGTCACCCACCTACAGCTTACACCTGAACCGCCTGCAAGTATTATAAAAGAAAGCTATTCGGATCATAACAATATCTTCTTTCAACTGTCACAAAATCAATTTTTCTCTATCATAACCTTCAGTTAAACAAGCTTGTGAATTTATGTACTCATAATAAAAAATTAAAGTTGAAATCTTCTTCCACCATCATTTATAAATTAGGCCTACTTCAAAACAGCAAATATTCACCATCACTACACTAGAAATATTGATGACTAGGGAAATACCTTTTCCAGAACGAACATCTTCATAATAATTTATTCTCAATAAAATGTCAAGGTCCAGTCGCTTGTAACAGTCTCCCCCTTTACATTCGAGCTGCAACTTCACTTGCGCAATTTAAGAAATGTCTGCGTGCACAAATAACTGAGCGGACCCTTAGTTAAGGCCCTGAGTTAAGTGTTTACTAATTTTACTTAGATTTTTGCCAGTTATAGATGCCCGCCAAGCTAACAGGTTACCTGTCGTCACCAATTAGGCGTTGTAATTAGGCCCCTTCCCAGCGGGACATTTTGTCCCTTCTGGGGTTCCTTTGTTTTCCTCAGACCGACGTTGCAAATATTACGTGAAAACATATATTACACAGGTTCCACGACAAATGGTTCACAGATAGCCTAAATGGTTCACGACAATTGGCTCACGGACAAAGGGTTCACAGACATTTGGTTCACTATGCCGTATAAAAAATTATAGTAGAAATCTAAGTGTACTAAGTAGATATACGATGAAAATGTAAATGAAATTCGAAGTGGGATGCACGATAAGAAACATATCTATCACTGGAAGCTGGATGTACGCTGAAAAGCTAGCGTAAACTCGAAGTTGGATGACATTAATACCATAATTATGTCCACGAAGAGATACGCTTAAAATGTAAATAAAACTAGAAGTGGGATTAAATTTGATATAAGAACCACAACTTGAAGCTGGAAATACGACTAAAATCGGAATTAAACTCGAAACGGGATTAAAGATGAAAATATAACTGCGATTGGAAGCTGGATATAAGAGTGAACCATTTGTCGTGAGCAAATTGTCCGTGTACCATTTGTCGTGAACCAATTGTCTGTGAACCATTTGTCGTGACATCATTACACATAACTGCATAATTGTCAATGTCACATTTACTTTTGCTGGAAAGCAATAAATGAATTGAATTGATTGAATTTTCAGAGCTGGAGCGACGTTACTCCTCTGACGTTCTCTGTATTGAACACAAATGATGCGAAAATCAAGCTGGACTTCTTTTCCGGAAACCATGGTGATAATAAACCCTTCGACGGACCAGGAAACGTTCTGGCTCACGCCAGAGGTTTCCCATCGGGAAATATACACTTCGATGAAGCCGAAACATGGACGACTAGCACCGACACCGACGCTGGACTGCTAGACATCTTCTCTTGGGATTTCTATAGCCGACCTAGTAGAGGTACAAAGTTACCTTGCATATTCTTTTACAGAAATTGCAAGGACGGGCGATTGTATTGTCCATCCCCATCAAAAGCGGATTCCGCGAATCAACCCTGCACATAGACAGTATTAGTATTTTGGGGCACAATAATTATTGTCTCGGTGTCCAAGCAGTAAAGGGTCATAGAAGCGTTAGCTTAAAGCAAACACCGTAACTGCGATGACCTAGTGTCGTCTACAAAGTCTTGCTGAGTTGATCCAGAACGTTTGCTCAGTGTCCATACGATTGCATAGAAATGGGCACCACCACTACAGGCGACTTTGCAGGTGCAAGTAGGACACCAGGTCCTCTTCACACAGTGCCTACCCACAAACTAAGATATACGCACAAGTGGGGCGTGGAGTGTAGTGGTGTAGCAGCCGAATGGTTGCAGATTATAAATCCCACCCGCCGCATAAGGAAGTTAAGCAAGTCCTTCACTCACACAATTGCTTGCGGCGCTTCGGCGTGTTGACTCCCACACACCTTCGGGCTGTGATCGGGACTACCTCTGACGAGTAGTGGTCTGTAAGAGGTTATATAGAAATATGTTAACAAATAAGTAAATAAACATAAACATATAATGCCTCAAATATACTTGAATTTTCAATCGAAAATACTAGTATTAGTACTAATACAATTGAATGACATCTTTTCTTTCTCAATTATAATTACAATTCTCCATCATACCACAGCTCTATGCCATTCGCATTCTTCAGACATGGGAATGTACGTTAATTAATAGGGGATTCCGATGCCAGGAACAATCAGTTCATGGTACGTTTCTAATCGACAGTTGGACATTCGCACATGTACGAATAGGCATAATATGCAGTTTCTAAGTTTCAGTGTCGTCTAGCAATAATTACTCTTTTGACTACAAACGCATTTCATATTATTAATGAAACCATAATTATAACAATGTGTGTAAGGTTACAATTCAAAACTAGGAGATTACATGTATGTTAAATAATTGCACCGATCAATAATCTCTTCCACATTAATCCAATAATTAGTAGCACTCTTTTTCCAGACACGAACTTGCAGACAACTGCGAGACATGAGATCGGTCATGTTCTTGGCCTTGGTCATTCAGAAGTCTATTCCTCTGTAATGTATGCATATTACACGAACGACAAGATCAGCCTCACGTCTGACGACATTGAGGGAATCCAGAGAATCTACGGTTCGTTTGTAATTAATTTTCTCATTTCTTAAAGCCACATCTCGGTTGTCTGCGGACCAGCGGACGCGACCCACCGTCACCAATCAATCAATCAAAATTTATATAGCGCCTTTTCAAGATCTCTACTCAGAGGCGCTGCCGACCCAGGCCAAGCGGAAGTAGGTAGACTTTAGTAGACTAAAGAAAGGAGTAGGAAACACTCGTTGGAGGCAACGAATTTCCTCAGGAAGCCCATTCATTCACCAGCATACAGTTTCCCATTTCCAAGGTCCGGCCAATTACGGGGTACAGGTATATCTGCTCGCTGGCGGCGTCGGGCAGGTGGGGTGGTTGTGAAGTGAATCCCTATTATACCGGATGATGGCGTGTGTCATGCTCCACGCTGCCCAGCGAGCAGATAGGCCTGCGCGTGATTGGCTGGGACCTTGGCCAATGGGAAACTGCAGGCTGGTGGCATTGGGTCGCGACCGCTGGTAGATCTGGTTGTACGGAAGACAACAGAGATGTGACTTTCTTAAAAGTGATCTCTGTTTCTCTGCTGCAAATAAGTTGAAATAACATCATTGATTTTTTTTATCTCGAGTTTCTTTTATTTTTTGCTTACGGAAATAATTGATTGTGTACTAAATTTACTAAATAACAGAGGCGTATTTATGGGGGTTTACGGGTTCAAACCCCCAAAATGATTTTTACCAATGTATGTTTTATGTAACCCCCTGAAATGTTTAGTAAAGAAAACGTTTTAATGGAAAAGTACATTAGCCAGAAGGAAATGACAATCAGAAAAATTGTTGTGAATGACTAAATAAAAAATCATCAGGTTGTTCCGCGACTTACATGACATAATTTTGTTAGATTTGGGGCAAATGATTAAGAAAATGTCATCAGAAACCCCTCCCCAAATCAGTTTCTGGCTGCGCTTCTGCTAAAAAAATACATGTAAAGCAATCTTAGCCTAAAGTCCTAAACACAGTCGCCCACCTTTTCGTTCAGACAATTGCATAACCTTTCTCAAAAGTCGTTTTCATTATTTATTGACTTACACTATGAAAGTTTACAGATGTAGACTAACGCACAGTTTCAAAATATCTAGTTTGCATTTGTTTAGGCAAAAGAAGAGGAAGAAGGTGATGTTGATGGTGACGATGATGACGATGTCAATGATGATGATGATGACGATGACGACGACGACGACGACGACGACGACTATGATGATGATGATGATAATTATGATGATGGTGGTGGTGGTGTTGATGACGGTGATAATAAAGATGATGATGGGGACGAAAACAATCAAATTAGAACAAATAGAAACTTAAGTTAGATCTGAGGAAGCTTTGGTCATGAGGTTTTAGAGATTTTTTAGCCACTTCATATGATGGAGGTTAGCTAATTCCCGCCTAATCGACTCAATGCATGATGTACATAATTATATCTATGAGATCTTGGTAGAAAATGTAGCCGTGGGGCAGACTCTAAACCCAGGGACCTCTCGGCTAACGGCCCAGCGTTCCACTCACTGGTTTATGGGCGTACACCTTCGAATCGATTACCCTATAAAGAACGCAACAAAAATGATAACATGAGAAATGAGAATTATATTGCAACGCGGATGAGAATAGATGAAAAGTAATTAAACAGGACAGAAATGATGAATCGTATTAACTGAATCGACACACTGTTCTTCAGCTTAGATAACAACTTTATCTGTGATTGTGTTAGTGTGTTTTCTTTTGATGACTGTTACAGGACGTAGAGGTTAAGTGATTCGTTGCCAATGGATACCAGAATTAAAATTGGCCTATATACAACCAGTTCCATTATCGCCATCAAAATGTCTACTGCCTGATATTGTAGCGTTCATCAGCAATTTTCACAGGACAATAAACAACTGTAACGTCATCGCATTTTGGAGAAAACATTAATTCTAGCCGCTGTCGTAGTTTCATTTTGATTGAGCTTTTTTTATGAATCTTTATTTAATTTTCAAGCAGTGTATTTTGATTTTATTTAGTTTATACTTTCAACGAGAACAATAAGGTTATACCTGTGGGGAGATTTCACACTGAAAATAAAGGAACTGTCTAATAATTTAATTCAATATATTATAATGGAATAGAACTTGTGCTGTATCAATTTAATTTAGGCCTACATAATTCTAAAACAAATTGCGCTAAATATAGCCTACATGCGGACAAAAATAAAATGTATTGGCAAATTCTGTTGGCTTTGAGAAATTCTATTTCACATTTGTAAAGAGATGTCAATTTTCTAAGGAAGAACGTATTGCCAGAAGGTCTTCTGTAATTTTCATGAGAACGTGAGCAGACTGAAAATAATTCATTTGAATCTATTTATTTCACAAGGTAAACTTTATCTTAAGATGTGAATGCTGGCCAGTGGTTGTTCAAAGTTTTTGTTATGGTAACAGAGTAATACTTTCTACTCATTCTGGCCTACTGGTTAAAATGAGAAACTGGACGAACTGAAAATACTGCTACAGCAAAGTAGCACATTTGGGAGTGGCTCCTCTGGCGTGTGAACTCCGGCTAGCCACGGTTGATTTAATTTCTCGAATTTCTCGCTTATTATTTAACCGTGGCTGGGCTGGGAGCGCCTCTGAGTAGGTTCCTTGAAGGGGCGCTATATAAATTTTCGAAATGAATGTAGAATGAAAGTAAAATGGAAGTGAAGGAGTAAGAATAGAATTCTGGAGCAACTTCCAATTATGCTTTAAAAAAGATCATGTTGCAAGTTCTTAACTTTCTGGAACACATTATTGTAGGGGCTTTCTTCACCAAATGAGCAATGCCGTTAAAAGAATGGTCATAAAATATAGGCTGAGGTGGATTATAATCTCCAAACTTCAGGATGTTTATCTGTTGTCCTTTCTTGTCTGCTGCAGCTATGCAGCAATTATCTTTTCGGTTGTGGGACCGGCTGTTTATAATGACCTTTCGTTTGCTCCCTTGTGATTCCTTAGCTTCATCCCATCACCTCCTTAATTAAAACTTTTACTTTTGACCGGGCCTGGGTCGGGAGCGCTTCTGAGTAGAGATCGATCTTGACGGGGCGCTATACAAATTACTTTGATTGATTGATTGATACCATCCGGAAGCTAAAATTTGTAATAAATAGGATTTTTTAAACATTCGACTTTATCTTTCTGATTGGTTATTCAGTAGCTATTGCAACTAACAGATAACCTGGTAGATTATCAAGTAAAACTTTATTTCACGAATTCAAATTACAAAACGTCAAGCTCTAACTACTCGTGACAGGACATTTATTAAGCACAATTGGTGAACTCTATAATAAAACTACATGTAGTAGGCCTAGTATTCGTTTATTATTAAAATGAGCAATACACAGAATGACATATCGCATCTGTTTGTACAAGCTAAAAAAAAAGTAAATAAATTAGAGGTCGAACAAACAGGCATGCAAGCCAAGAAGCATTAAATAAAGGAAAGTTATAGATCGGCAATAGTCATAATATTTAGCAGTTCATAACATTATAATCATTGTTTTTCATTAGGAAATGTGAATGACATTGTAGGCTTCATCATGTTAGGCATTTTATATTGAATTATGCTAATTTCAGTCTTACGATTTTAAAATGATTTCGTTAGAGTTCCACTGTTTTGGCATTTTTGAGTCATTCACCCTTGATACAATCAGACCCCAAAAGTTCGCTAGAGGGTTCCAGAATATTGCTGTTTTCAATTCATCAGTGCTTGGAATTGAATTTTGTGCCAGGACCTAGTGGTACGCTGGTAGGAACGCCACATCAGATAACGAAGTCTGGACACGGAAGTTCGGTCACAAGTCTCAACAAGTCGACGGACTCCAGGAACCGGTCGACTTCGCAGGGAATGGGAGACGCAGACGACACGCGGTCCCTCGATGGAGAGAGCAACGCAGGGAGAACAAAGTTCGATCAGGTACGTTTTATGTCTGTGAACAGTTTTCCATCTTGATTCTTGAATTCTGTGTCTTCTTTACTGTGCCATGGTTTCTTAACTTGCCTTTTTATTTCGTAAACTCTACCTTTAAAATTATTAAATCTTTATTCATTCATTTATTCATTTCGAACATTTATATATAGCACCCCTTCAAGAAGACTACTCAGAGGCACTCCCAACTCCAGCGCGGCTAAACAGAACAGTCTTAAGATAAGAAAAGAACACTGGCGAGATTGACCCTGGCAAGAGGCGGAGTTCAAGCGGGAGTCCATTCCAGGTCGAGGGGCCTACAACAGAGAAGGCTCTGTTCTGTTTTGTTTTATTGCTTAAGGCCTTTTGCTAAAACCATGTACAGTTTCTGACGACTGGTTTCATGTCTAATGTTATGTTGTCTATTGACTTAGCTGTAGTAGGCTCATTTTACTGTGCTTTAGTAAAGGTCTTTCTAAATTGTGTTTAGTTAATGCAAAAGTGAAGCCAAGATTATTTGATGAATAAACAGTAAACTAAAATTTGAACTGAAATTATTGATGAATTGAAACTAAACTGAAACTAAAATGATCGTTTATCATCAGGACTAAACAGTTTAGACTGGAATGATTTGTGCTGAACGAAATAGAGACTAAAATAGAACTGGTTTTTCTGAATTAGTCTAACTCTGCTCATTTCCTGTGCTTCACCCCTTGAGCCGACAATGGACGAATCCCATGGTCCTAGGCAAGGACTAGTGCATTCCAGGACTTGCCATGAGCCAGGACCTAACGCCAGGGGACAGAGGTACATCTGCGCAGACAACTTGCCCAGGGGATGTTATACGGAGTTTGCCCATAACCACATAATCTGTCGATTAGCGCGTTACCGATGGATCGCCGTCTAGTACACTTTTTGGCTGCCGTTTAAGTAATTAATGTTCCTTCTGTTTTCATTATGACTTATGCCCTACTGACCTTTAACCTTTCAAGAGAATTTCTCTCTTCGAGATCTTTGATGCATGTGTTGCAAACTGCGCTGAAAAATTTTTTTTTTTTAATTTCGGTTGATCTTTTCACTATTTCTTCTAGATGTTTGAGCACATTCTGAGTGAGCTTGGACCGTGGTGCCTAGCAGAACAGGACTTCTGCGTCAAGTTCTTCAACCTGACGACCGGTGAAGAGCTGAGTTCTGCACCCCAGGTTCGTTTTAAGACATCACTCCTTAACTTAAATTTAATCGGACAAGTTATGTGCACATGTCTTGTATATGTATGAATGTATGTGTATATAAACTATACATGTGAATGTATTTGCCTACACGTGTATATTTCTGTGTGTATGCATGTGTGTGTATGCATATGCATCTTGCATGTGTGTTATGTGTATGCAGGATTACAGGTAAGTGTGTTAATTTGCAACACACATAATAACATCATGTGTATGCAGGATTGCAGGTAAGTGTGTTAATTTGCAACACACATAATAAACATCATGTGTATGCAGGATTGCAGGTAAGTGTGTTAATTTGTATATG
Source organism: Dendrobaena attemsi (assembly GCA_034693945.1). Classification (NCBI taxonomy): domain Eukaryota; kingdom Metazoa; phylum Annelida; class Clitellata; order Crassiclitellata; family Lumbricidae; genus Dendrobaena; species Dendrobaena attemsi. Next base: position 10,370 of record JAQFXW010004886.1, read on the forward strand.
GACATCATCAGCAAAAAGATGACCAGCAGCATCACAGGAAGGAAAGAGACTCCTGTTTATTTAGATCTGATGAAATGATCATTGATTGACTCATTGATTGATTGATTGCAGTCAGCAGCTGCCACGGCCGGGGAGGAGGCGACTGACAGTCCGTGGGTGATGCTCGCTCCAAAGACGCCGACCGCCAAACAGTTAAGTCTACGTCTTCTCTTTCTATCTCGAGCCAATAATCAATAAACCCAATTTGACTAAATATTGAGGTCTGACCAGATACGGCACTTGCAAGGACAGACAGATATACTTCCTTGTGTCATTATTTTTTTTATTTATTCACACATTTCTATACCACCCCTTCAAGTCTCCTACTACTCAGAGGCGGTCCCGACTACA
>JAQFXW010004887.1:0-10759 GCA_034693945.1 Dendrobaena attemsi
GTGTGTCGGAGTTTTACACGCCGAAGCACTTCAGCAATTGTGAGTGAAGGACTTGCTAAAGGTCCTTACGCGGTGGGCGGGAATCGAACCCACAACCTTTCGGTTGCGAGGCGGCGACCTTCACCACTACACTACCGCGTCCCATACTTATTTATTACTGTAAATGGTCTAAGCTTATCTTCAGGAATAAATATATATTATATATAACATCCTTGTTATATATATAACATCCTTGTTAGGAATATATATATATATATATATATATATATACCTAATAAGGATGCAGTAATGCCAACAGCAACACTAGACCCAGCAATAGTTGTTAAGAATTCTATTGTGTTCATCCACCATTCCTTCTCATTCACATCCGCCCCTGGATCATATCCGTCCCTGTGGTTCATGTACATATTGTTTCACCCTCCAGGCATAGACGCGGAATAAAGTAATCTGTGTTCTATAGTTTCAGAAGCCTAATCCAGTTACGTTTCATTTAGCGCCTTTCTTTCGACGCCCGAAGCATCTCTTATAATATAGGCCTATAGACGTACTCTTGATTGCATTAGTATACGCTGTGTACTCAAAAGACTCTGTCTCTCTTACTCCTCTCTTTCACTCATTCTATCTCACTCTCAGTCACTCCCAAACCCTGCATCCCAGACCAAAGAGTAGTCGTAGATGAGGCATGAAAAGTACCCGAAGAGATTCTTGCTCTCAATGTATTGTATTTGTGTATTACTATACCGCCTCTTATAGACAACTACTATTCAGAGGCGGTCCCGACTACAGCCCGCAGGTGTGTCGGAGTTCTACACGTCGAAGCGCTTGAGCAATTGTGAGTTAAGGACTTGCTAGGATCCCTACGCGGCGGGTGGGATTCGAACCTGCAACCCTTTGGTTGCAAACCGGCGACCTTCACCACTACACTACCACGCCCCACAATCAATGCACGATGATGCAAAACAACACGTGTGAGGGAGGAGAGGCCTTAACTGCTAGTATACTGGAAATTTGGATATGCGAGTGGGTGTAGGCCTACATTATGTACATAAGGGGCCACGGCTGGACCCACCGCTGTTTGTCATAGTCATCGAATGCTATATGTCGGAATAATGTAAGGAGAGAAGTGCTGCTACATAAAATTGGCTGATGATATATATATATATAATTATATATATATATATATGTATGTATATATGGAAACGAAGACACAAACACACGTTTTACGGATTGGCAAAGGACACTCGATCCACGCAGAGCGAAGGCCTCGATATGACTGAAAGCAGACAGTCTCGAATCTGCACTCAAACGACCGAGACAATAACTGTCTATAATAATTCAAGATATTGCAGAACTTGTATAATTGAGACAAGCTGAAACATTTAGTCCTAAATATCTCGAATCAACAGTTAATGTTCAAGGTGGCTCATAGAGAGTGATATGAGGAAGTGGGTCAACGTAGCTGGGCAGAAGTGGAGGGAGGAGTTGACGGCGGGTGCTGTCTGATGATGTTCCAAATCAAAGGAACGATAGGCAAGAGAATGGTAAGACCAGCAGTAGCCTACTGAAGAGACGTCAGTTGAAGAAGACATCTGAGACAGAAACAACTGAAAGAGGAGGATCCGAATGGCCGAGAGACAGACAGACAGACATACAGACAGACAGACAGAGACATATTAACATTATCGGACTTATAGTAACAGAATGTATATTATGTGGCCTTGTCGAACCTAGCACAGACCATGTAAGTAAGATGACTATCGCTCTTACTACTCATGCATGTCCTCTGAATCACCTAAAACCCTTGTTATGTTATGTTATGATCATACTCATTCTGGGTAAACCATGATTATTAACAGATTAGTTAAACTTATTATTTTATTGATGTAATCTATTGTAACTTTGGTAATTCTGATGAGTAATAACTTTGCAATATCTGGCTGTTCAGGTTCTAATACCTAGTTTTAGCAGTTGGCATAATCCCAGAATTTTGATGTTCGTTTCGCGTTTTCAGAATATCATAATAGGAATTAAAAATTGACACAATTATAACATTCCTATAGCCTATATATATATATATATATATATATATATATATAATTATATATATAGGGAGTTTCAATGTTCGTCAGATTTTTGTGAATTGCGACAAAAATTAGCCTAGTTGATGCCTATATTTGCAACATGCATGCGCGAACTCGTTCTTTGATTAGGGTCTTATATTAAAACAGGGCTATGTACATGTACAGGGTTGCCCAGAAAAGTGAGTCCCCGACGATTGTTCCTAATATTTCGGTCAAAAGTAGAAGTTTTCAATTAGAATTTTACAGGCTCAAAGGCAATTCATATTTACGTAGGCCCATACCTACCAAATTTCACCAAAATATTTCGCACAGAACAAAAGTTATTAACTTCTAATGGCTTCACTCACTGTTTTTAATGGTTCAATAACGTTTAACAGTTAGGCCTGTTTGGGCGTATTTGCTAATATTTCGGGCAAAAAGTAGAATGTTTTCATGAAATTGTAGATGCTTAAAGCTTATTCATATTTAGGCCTACACGTATAGCGGTCAAATTTTATCAAAATATTTCAAATGCAACAAAAGTCACAGCACTTTTTTGTAATGTTTGTTGCGTTACACATCTTTGAATCATCAGAATACCCACATTAAGTGGACTCACTAAAAGTGCTGCAATTTTGGTAGACTTTGACAAAACTGCTGGCTGTATGTAAATATGAACTAGGGCTACCTTTGAACCCGCAGAATTTAATTAATAATAATTTCTACCTTTGGCGGAAGAAATGACAGAAACTGTTAAACGTTTTTTAAGCTTAAAAATCAGTGGGTGGCGTCGTCAAAAGTTGAATATTTTTTATTCAGTGTGAAATATTTTGGTGAAATATGGCAGTTATAAGTAAATAGGCACGAATCGTCTTTGAGCCTGTAGGCTGTACAAGTATATTTGAAAATTCATACTTTTGACCGAAATATTAGGGAAAACCGTATGGATCTCACTTGTTCTGGGCTACCCTGGGCTACCCTGTAGGCCTATATACTCAAAAACTTCACCAGATAGACGCGTGTACATAGCAGTAGCCAACCCGACTCGACCCGTGTAACTGAGATAATTATTATGTTTATCTATATATCTGTACGGAAACCGCCGATGTGTCGAGAATACTCCTCAGACCTATAATAGCCTACAGACATTATAATTACGACTTGGCTAGCCTATACTTGTCGGCGACGTAACTAGAAATTTTTGTTTGGGAGAGCTGAAGTTGAGTTAAGCCTTGAAGATGGTACAGGTTTTTGTAAAGGAATTCTTAGAACTGCACAATCAAAGGATTCCAGGCCCGAAACGACAGGGGGTGGAGGTCTGAGGGAGAGTCGTATAAGCTCCCCCAGCGTGGTCAGAAGCCAACGAAATTTTGATAATTTGATGTCAAATGGAGTAGGCCCTACATTCCGAGATCTTATTTACTTCCAATGTTATTGCTGATTTTGACCTTCCGACTATAATATTAACTGGTGTTCTCTGGAGTTCAAACCGCCTCAAAATTTATCCACTAGTGCTGCACATCCTCTTAAGCGACATCGACTTAGCGGTATCTTAGCGAACGAAATTTTGATAATTTGATGTCAAATAGTTAACAGAGTACATTTTGTCTTCTCTTTTACTATTTTCTAACTGCACAAAACAAAACTGCTGCGCAAGCAGTGTCCTCACAAATTTTTAGCCGTAAGCATGCAAAGGCTTGACTTTCGTTTAGGGGCTTGAACTTCATTTGGGGGTGGGGGGCATAAACCCCAAGCCCAACGCTAGTTAGCCTACGTGCCTGCTACTTGTTAGAGTAGCCTACCATTGTTGAATGACAAACTGTAATTATTGCTGTCATTACAATAACAACCATAATCTGTTGTTATTGTTTTGCAGTCAAATCTCGACGGGGTGATGCGTACGTGACACAGTTGGCCGAACTTCTAAACACCCTGAAATCGCGGGGTACGGAGGAGGGAGGTCTGCCGCCTCTGCAAAGCCTGCGCTTCGGATGATAAGGTCAGCTCCAGTCGACAGGCGGCGGCAGCAGTTGAGGCCGATTGAACAATTAATGAGACGTCGCTTTCGTGAAATTTCTGTCCATCTCGATTGGAAAATAAAAGTTCAAACCAAAGAGAATCTCAATAGAGCCTCGATTCCATCAAATAGTAATTTATCTCATAGACAGGGAATGCAGAGAATGCATTGAGAGAAGGCAAAGCCAGGCAGAGAATGCAAGGAAACGCATGTAGGCCTAATTCAAAGCAGGGCAAGGCAGAGAATGCAAAAAGCATGGAATGCTAGATAGGGTAAGGCTGAGAATGCAGGGAAAAGCAGGGAATGAAAATTATGACAGGGAATGCAAGATAAAACAAAACAGAGAATGCAAGGAAAAGCATGGAATACAAAACAAAGGACGTAAGTCAGGGACGTAAGACAAAGCAAGGACCATTCAAAACACTTTTCCCTAAGTGACCGACGTCTTTTTCTGAGCGACTCTTAACGGCTGCGTATAATTATATAGGCCTACCTCAATGACATCTCTTATTTGTATTATTGGAGAAATCACTGCACTCCATCCAAAAGAACCTGCTTGTCTAACTCTACCTCCTTCAACACATAGAAGGTCTGTCTATCTATCATCTATTTATCTATCTATCTATCTGCCTGTCTATCTATCTATGTATCTAGCTATCTATGTATCTATCCATCCATCGTATCATCCATCTCCGATTTATATGGCGCCCTTGATTCAACTCAGACACTTTCCCGACTCACTCCCGGTCTTAAGGTGTCTTGAGCATTGTATAACCATGGGCGTCCGCATAAATTATTCTAAGGGGCGCAAATTTTTTAATTCTTGACATGAGAAAAAGTCATGTATTCTGATAATAGTGATCTTCCATCGCGTTCTTAACTTCTTACAAACCAAATAATAATACCAGATTTCCATTTTTCACAGATCTGAAGGGCTTCTTTTAACTATAATTTCTAATTAATTTTGCCAGCAAAGTTGTTGTTCTGCGAAATGCTATTAATTTTTATTGATAGTTAAGTGTTTTAAGATATAATTTTGAAAATGTAGAATATGTGCAAAATCCAGAGGGTAGCTTGGCGCCCTCTGCAATTCTAATTGGATTGCAGATGGCGTCGATCACCCTGTTGCCAAGCTGCATGGTGTCTGGAATTTTAAAATATATAATTATGTTACCCCAGTTGTTCTAAAGCGGGCTCAAGCTGTGCCCTCCAGGTGTAGGGATAGAAGCCCCTGCTTCTGCAAAGGAGCCAATGGAGGACGTCTTGCATGTAGTCAGATAGGCCTACTTGGGCGAGCCTAGGAATGTGACACACCAGAGGGGGGGGGGCGATGACCTCAGAACCCCCTCAAAGCAACACAGTCGTACCTGAACAAACCCAAAACATAGCGAAGAGCAACAGTGAAGGCAACAACACTGACTATTAGGTAAAGTGAAACGAAAAGAAGTGTAAGATTACTCTTAGCTGACCCATGATTGAAATATTCTGTGCAATGCAACCAAATATAAAACTCACAAAACTAAATGAAGCAAAGTTTATTAACATCAGGCAATGTCTGTTAAAACCACACAAAATAAACAAACAAACCACACACACACACTTCATGGACATTCAAACAGTTAGCTAACAATGAGTCAACGTGGAACCTGTCCACAACTCCACATTCACTCGATCAATTCTCATGAATCAAAAATATTTCCTTGATATGGGTGTTACATGTTTTAAATCTCTACAGTACATTACAACTCTTTACTGTTACTAATTAATGTAACTGAAAATGTCCTAAATTTGAGAGGACACAAAAACCGCATACAGGTTCACGACTGGTGCTTTATCAAATCGTGTGCTACATCAAATAAAGTCCACAGGAGTAATTAAAATGGGTTCTCTCCATTAATACTAACAGGCAAAATAGTTTAACCTTTGCACATATATGCGTCTGTATGGTTAATATGGTACGGTGGCATCTCTGAAGTACCCCACAAAGCTCTGCTTATGCCACAATAAATGGCAGGTGCGTATTCAGTGGGGACAAGAGGGGCACTTCCCAACCAAATTGAAAACAGACGACTATTTTTAACTATTATATCTGGACTTCTTATAAATTCCTTTGCACTAATTATACTAATAAAATATAATCATACGAAACTCAGAAATTTAACGTTATGTATGATTAAAGAATTTTCTAATAGTAGCGGCCTATTTATACATTTTCTATAACTATGATGATATGGTACCTCTAAATTATATTTTAAAGACCCCTGTGAAAAACACATGTGTCTTGACTTCTAGTTGTGTATTTTTCAAACTGTGGCTGCAATGGAGCTATGCTTCACAGGTGTGTGTTGTACCTACCGTAAAAATATCTGCAGGCACCCTTGCAAGTAAGCAAAGGCCAACCAATCCATCATTTATAAGCTACAAGGCTTAAACTTTTTCCAACCGAGTATTTAGATCTCGTTCTATATCTATATAGCATAATGTATTTACATGAATTCTGATTTAGAAACAGAAGTTAAGGAGAATCGGAAATTTTAAACTCAATGATTAACAGAGTCACGGAATTAATAATCAGCAGTTCATCCAATTTGCAACGCTGCAAGTCCTGTAGTTAGGACCTTGAACAATTGCACAAGACACCGTTTAACAGGGTAATCATTGAGGGCATTATAGGAGAATACAACCCGTTGTACAGCACAACAGCAGAATTTATCACAGGTTACAGTATATTTGCTAGTGAAGTATTTTTCACAAAGAGAGACATATTTCATACAACGATTTAAAGTCATTTCTTGGATGAAGTCAACTGGAACGGATCATCGTCACGCTTCTTGTACGCTTCAATGAACTCTGGACCAAGAAGCTGAAGGTCCTTGCTATCTCGAATGACACCCTGAAATGAACCAACACAACATATACTGTAGCAGTAAATTTATTTGAAACAATCCAATAAAACAAAATTTATATAGCACACTTCAAGATCTTTACTCTGAGGCGTCCTGGCAGAGAGCAAGTCCCAAGCAACTTGTGAAAAGAAGGGGATGGACCCAGATATGCAGTGTTAAACTTATGACACGTTGACCATCTCTACTGGATATGTTAGAGATCCATTAGTGGTAGAAGGTAATACCTTCGGTAGGTATCCGAGTAGATGTGGAGCGTGTTCCTGGAGAAGCTTGGTTCTTTCCTCTTCAACAATCTTCCTCTGGAACTCGGCCATGCGTTCCTGTTCCTTCAGCAACTCGAGCTCACGAGCCTACAACAAACAATCAGATAAACAGCGTTCAATCAACCAAATAAACAACGTTCATTCAACCAGATGAACTGAGAAGAAATAAATAAACTACATGTCTTCATCACATCTGAAATGGTTAAACATGCTACAACTTCTTCTTGCGTAAAACTTCAGGTAAATCAGTTTTACTTGAATATTGTACAAATATTAAATAATCCAGAGATTTAATCAAACCAAATAGTAATCTATACCAAAATTAAGCTATACAAACATTAAGCTGTTTAAATATAAGGCTGCCTAAATATTAAGCTACCGAAACATTAAGCCATTCAAACAGTAATCTAATTAAAAATTAAGGTAGTCAAACATTACATCATGCAAACATTAAGCTATAAAACCGCTAAACACTGTCATTCTCATTGCTTTTGCTCGGGTCTGGGCTGGCAAGTCACCATTCTCAGATTGCTGTACAGTGTAGACCTAGTCTATCTAAATTTTCTCGGACTTCTTCAGCCTTGACCGATTCCAAACTTCTTCAACCTTGACTGGTTCCAGATTTCTTTGATGTTGACCAGTTCACAATTTCTTCAGTCTTGACTGGTTCCAGGCATCTTCAGTCTTAACTGGTTCCAAACCCTTGATCCCAACTAGTTCCAGTTAGAAAGCGCTGACTATATAATGTGGATTCAGAAGACGCAACAGAGAATTTTCCAGATTTGATTGTGTTAGATTAGACTCTGTTATGTTAGATTCCTGTGCAATGTATGAATGACGGAATGATAAACACCCACCCTCTGCTTGCCCAACTGGTCTCGACGCTCTTCCAAGAGCCGTTCTACCGCCCTCTGGTGTTCAAGTTGCTTCATTCGACGTTTCTGTGCGTTCATGTATTCGATACGATCATCCTCGGCAAACTTTGCCAACATCTGTCAAGAATAAAATCCTCTCTTGCAAAACCCAACCAATAAACAAACATTCATCCAATCTCAATGATGAAGAAAATAATGTTTATATTGATGGTAATGATGATGATGAATATTTGCTACTTGAGACAATGACATAAATGAATCAAAGAAATTCTAAACAGATTGAAGCAATGAATGAGTGAACAGTGAAAACATGAATGAATGAATGAATTAACAAATGAATAAGTGCTGAATGTCAGACATGAACGACGTCTACTTTTCCTCTTCCTCATCGCATATTAATGCAACAGAAATGTTCGGAACGAACGAATTAATAAATAAATGTAATAATTCTAAACAGAATGAAGCAATGAATGAGTGAACAGTGATAACATGAACGAACGAATGACTTAAGAAGAGCGTTCCTTAAGCCAACACTATAAGGCAGCCACAGTAGGAAGTATTAGCTACCTCATTTTCTTACTCTAGCGTCCTGGCCTGCGATCCACTGAGTTATTGCGCCATACAATCATATCACTGTTATTATTACGATATGATGTCTGGTGGCCAGTCCTCTCCCTCACCGCTTTATCCTCTCACCAACAATGAATGGTAAGTCCATTCATTACAGCCGAGTTGGCTCAATGGATGCAGATGGAGCAGAAATCTCAAACGAAATCTATTTCATGGCAGGGATTTTAACCTGCGACCTCTTGACTGCGACCTCTTGACATAATTATCATTGCTGATAGTGCAGGATGCCAACCACTCAACCAACCGTCTAGACAAAGACTGACCTGATACTTGAACTTCTTTTCCTCCTCTTCCTCCTGCCTCCTCTTCTGCTCCCTGTAGTGCATCATCTGCTCCTGGACCCTCTGCAGTTCCTCGCGCTGGCGAAGGCGCTTGACTTCCATCTCCTCCTCACGCAGACGTTCCTTCTGCTCCTGTTCCTCTTGAGCCAACTCCTGCCTCACCAACTCCATCTCCTCCATGAACTGACGATCGGCTGCTATCTTCTCAGCCAACTAAAACAACAACACTATACATCATCATCATCATCATCGATTACATTAAGTGTGATTAGCAATTACAGTATTTTATTTTCAGTATTGACGTTTGAGCTAGAACACTTTAACAACAAGTGTACTAAATTGCACTGGGGAAATATGCAGTTGGTCATTAATGCTTAATCATGATCACAAACTCTTCTAAATCATTATTCTCAATAAAAACATTCTTTGTCTACTTATATTCAAGCTGACAGATAGTATGCTTACTATAAATGATTAGAGTTCACAGCACTTGAATTTAGCTGCTGGCAGCCATGCAGAGAGTCCATCTATTCCAGATTTCTAATTTACAATTATCATAATTATTACAATATTTATTTATTGTTCATTATTATCCACTTTTCTTCAATGCCATTATTCAATAACTAAGCACCAATCAATGTCACCAGGTAACAGTAAGTGAAGAAACCGATCCCATATTGCTACACAGTTACAATCTTACAGAGGAGCCTCTAACCAATTGTATTGTATTGTATCGGAACTTTTATATAGCGCATCTTACAGAACAAGTCTACTCAGAAGTGCTTCCGGCTCGAGGACTCCGAGGAAAAAGATGAGACTTCAAGGTGCGAACAGCAATAGGAAGAGAGGCGGAGAGCAGAGGCATATAGTCTTGATGTTGAATTACTTAGCGTGATAAGGATCAGGTTGTGGGGTCAATGCATTGAATATAACCCCTTTGTATAGCGCGCCTCTGAGTAGGGATCTTGAAGGGGCGCTATACAAATTGCGATTGATTGATTGATTGATTGATATTGAGTGAATAATAATAGAAAAATATTAAAATAACAAGAAATGATAGAAGTCAACAGCCCTTAGAGCCACTAGACGCAGTTTGACACTGGACAATGCGCTGCAAATTTAATGCACCTTTGAAACGTTTGATACTTACCCAATAATTAATCAGTCAGCCAACTAAAATTTATGCTCATACATAACTTTCCATCCTCAATTAATTCATATATTGTAAGCCCAGTCTTTCGTTCTGACCCGCCATGGTCTGGCATGCAAGTTGAAGTTGATGTATATTTGAAGAAAGTTATAAACAAAAGAACTGATAATCCGAAATAATCTCTAAGTATAACTCGTACACACATTATATATTGACGGGTCAAAGGTCAACGGTCTTGTTGGTGCTGCTTTTGCTGTACCAAGTTTGAATATAGACAGGGCATTTAAATTATGCAATGGTGCCAGTATTTATGTAGCAGAATTGACTGCAATTATAGAAGCTGTTCTATGGATATTTGAATACGAATGTAATGATACTTTTGAGTTTGCAATTTTTTTCTGATTCATTGAGTGTGCTTACATCAATTAAGAAATCTTTCTGTGAATCTAGACCTGTTTTTATTTAGTTCTTTACTGTATAAAATCGGTAAACTGAAGCCTAATACTAAACAATAATTCTTAAACTTTCAATGTTGGCGTGTATCGGTGATGCGGTGTTGTCGATGATGCGGTGTTTC
>JAQFXW010004888.1:0-10758 GCA_034693945.1 Dendrobaena attemsi
CACCCTTTTTCACATGCACAACAACCCTCCATAGTCCACTAAATAGGGAAGCTTAAGATTAACAGCTTCATTGCATGCATACAGCACAGAACTAAACCACAGAAGCCATTTGGTAATACAAAGTAAAAAGCAACTCTAGCTGGCAGTACTGCTAAATTCCTCTCAAAATAACAAAAGGCACATGACTTATGTACACTAGGATTTCACATAGTATAATTATACTGTAGTCTTATATAGTCTCCCATAGTTGCCAGGCACATTCAAGACCACGTAAAATGCATTAAAATTTGTGAACATCTGCAAATTACCGTAACTCAGAAAAACTCAATGGTGATTTGGGTTTATTAGGCTGTGTATTGAGGAATGCCACAGCTGCCACGCCCTGCTGCCCTTGTTAGGTATTAAAACGTACCAAAATTAAGTGTTTCATACAAATGTACATATTTCAGATTGATCAGAAAACAATAAATGAGAAAAGCAAATTTCTGTGTGCTGGAGCAGTTACAAACATTTGTATCCCTTAAACATGTTCACAGGCAAATATTACATCTGAAACAAAAGCAGCATATTCACTTCATTACTATCTGCACACTGAAAAGGTTCAAGAAGCAATATACAATTCTCATCTATCACTATTTAACTCATCAGCCAAAGATACTACCACATTGGAACTTGCTGCCTACACATAGGTCTTAGCTTCATTGAAATTTCAAACTATATGTGCAACAGTGTAAAAAGAAGGCATCACAATACTACAACATTCATAAACAAGAGTTTCAGGTTACTTCATGGTAGTTATTTCAGAGAATTTACATGGCAACGTAGTCCATTAATGTTTTTCTGCTTTAGTCACAAGTCAAAGACATAACATTTGAAAACACACTGCAGACAATAGCAAAGTGCATGCATGGCAAATCCGCAGGGACGCCGCTTAAGAAAGACAAACGCTAGAAGCGCCACAAAGCATGCAGACGACTACAGGAGAAACTGTACCCAGCAAGATTAGACGCTGAAGACAGTCGACCTCAGACTAACAGGATCATGGAAGTCCTGCTGATCAGATGGCCAATATATCTTCACAATCACCTGCTCAACATGGGGAATGGCTTCAGCTTGTTGCCATCTTGTTTCTATCCCACTTCTCCTAAGCCCTCAAAACTAAATTGCTCTACACGACAAAACCGCCTCCTTGAAAGCGGGCCAGATGCAGAAATAGCAACTAATTAATGGATTAGGGTGCTGCAGCATTTAGATTCTGAACTACTTGCTACTTTTTGTTCATAATGTACACTGTTCTGGCTTTCCACTGCTACAATCCTTTTAGCTAATGCAACTCTTTTCCACATTCCACAATGCTTTTATCTAATGGGTCTTACAATCGCAACAATGACATATAAAGCATTGTGTATTCAGCATTTAGGATACCACACTTAATCGCAAACTATTAATAGGTGCTTCCAGCTTACAAATATTTCCAAGCACGGACTTTAGTTCAAGTATGCTCACTGCTCAGTCAGTTAGCCGTACCAGTGATATTTTAGTTAACGAAAATAGGAATTGGAATTGAAGTTATTGATTTCCGTTAACGAGAATAAGAACGAAAATTGGGAATTATTATGAGAACGAGAACTGAAAAACAGTAAAAAAAAACGGAAATAGGAATAGAAATAGGTATTAGGAATTATTTTGAGAACGAGAATAGAACGAGAACTAAAATGCAGAAAAAAAATAGAAATAGGAATAGAATTAGGAATTATTTTAAGAACTTAAATATCATCGGGCCGTACAACATCTGCTCTCCAAAGTTAACTGCCCGTGTCCGGTAGGTCATATTTGGTTTCACAATGACAATGAAGCAAACATAAAAAGAACAACAAGATGCACACGTGATAATCCAGAAAACATCACATTATTAGCGGACGAAGACATTTTGATTATTCAAACCCACTTACTCATGCACAAATGCAGATGAAATTCAAAAGGTCAGAAATTCAAAGCCATTTCTAATGAAGAGAAGAGCAGTCCCTTAAGCTGGACATGGGTATCAGAGTATCCTTAGTCCTTTAAGGTTACTTATTTATTCACACACTTCTATACCGTCCCTTCAATTTCACTACTACTCAGAGGCGGTCCCGACTACAGCCCATAGGTGTATTGGAGATTACACGCCAAAGTGCCAAAAGCATATGTGTGTGAAATGCTGCCAGTCCCTATGGGTGGCTTGGGTCCGAATCAAACCCACGACCTTTCGAATGCAAAGCGGGGACTACCGATATCCCACTGGGCCACCATGCCCACAATTAGCTACCCTGAGGCAGCCACGGTTATGAAGTAGCCCAGTTAGCTATATTGGGAGTGCGTCGGGCGTGAGTTTGCATGGACTGAGTTCGAGCTCGATACCTGCAGACACTCGGAGATTTAATATCTCGGGCTAGCATATGGGCGTGTGTGAACAGTGGGATAGTCGATTCCTTGCGTCCGAAGGATCGCGAGTTCGACTCAGACCCGAGCCACCGCATGGAGACCTTGAGCAAGTCCTAAACCTACAGTTGTTCGTGGCGCTTCGGCGTGAAAACTTCGACACTCATTCGGGCTGTAATCGGGACCGCCTCTGAGTGGACTTGAAGGGGTGGTATAGAAATGCATAAACAAATCAAAAAACTAAATAAGAAGTGTGACCTAACAGCCTAGTTTCTTAGTCTTAGCATATAATGGTGGGTGACCAGTCCTCTGCCTCGCCCTCACATCTTCTCACACAGACAGTGTGCGGTAGTGTTGTGAGGCGGAAAAATTGTCCGGAAAATTTCATATTTTTCAGGAAACTTTTTGAGGTATTTTTCCGGAAAATTTCCGAGGTATTTTTCCATCAATTACTAAATAACAATTTCAATATAATTATGATAATGTTTAAACATCAGACAAAGCTATCTTATATAGTTTACAGTAAATATAACTTATATGTTCATGCAATAGATGGCACTTACTATTCATTGTTCACAATCACAAGGCTCAATGACAATAGCAATACATTTAAGAATTTACTTGGAATTAAAGTTTTCTGCTACTTTAGAGTAGCTATTTGTATTAGTTATGCTGCTCGATTTTCTACAATTCCAAAGCACATGTCATCAGTGAGGTCCCATTTTAAGCTTGCTTAGGAGATGCAAAGTTTATGGCCTATATTTTATAACACTAACAATATATTAAACTGCATTTATCAGTGTTTAATGTTTATTTTGATGAATCTTTTATTCTCTTACTTAAATATTGCCACGATTGAAAGAAATACTACAAGAATATTTTTGTTTGGTTCAATACTGAAATTGTTAAAAATGAGTTAAATGTATTTTCCCGGTTGTACGGAAACTTTCCGGAAATGTTCTGGAGAATATTTTTCCGCAAAAGCTATATCACTAGTGTTTAATATTTATTTTGATTAATCTCTTATTCTCTTTTAAGGTAAATATTTATTTTATACATTGACAGAAATGTTATAGATAAAATCTGGAATTTGTAACAAGAAAATATAAACAAGAAATTTCTTGTGTGATTCAATACTGAAAATGTGACATTAGGAGTTAAATATATTTTTCCGGAAACTTTCCGGAAATTTGTTGGAAAATTTTTCAAAGAATATTTTTCCGGAAAAGCTACATTACTAGTGTGCGGTCAGTGTACTCATCATAGCCGAGTTGGCTAGGGGCACAGATGGAGCAGAAATCTCAAACCAAATTTCTGCCCTCGTGAACCAAGATACATTAGGCATAGCAACAATGTGTCCATTGATTACAGCTTTTGAAAGACGTTTGCAACCCAAATAAATTTCAGTCTGGTCTAAATCCAGTAGATCTGACATGTAGAATATGAAGACAGATTGCTGATGCATTTGCCTTTGTATGAATGTATGTACGTTTTATGAATGCGCATCAGACTCATCTATAGTGTTATACGTACACTACAGTATAAATTTGGTATTATTTAGCTTCAATACTCTGAACTCTCTGGCTATGCTAAAACATAGTCTAAGCACATTATAAACATAATGTTTATTCATATGGCGAAATTTTGTTTATAGTAACTGCATTTCCAGTCTCAATCGAATTATTGGCTGGCAGTAGTTTCACGGATATTCTGCAACTACAACCTCTAGTTGACTATTAAATTACAGAAGTTCATTTCCCCACCGGTTACAGATATGACACAAAATACAACATATCTATTCATGTGTTGCTTGGCAGGGTCAGTCAATGCTACTTGTTCATCAATCTTACATAGAGTGTTTTTTTACAATAATGGCATCATAAAGAAAAAGAATCTGTGATGACCAAATAATAGATAATTGCTCTGCATAATACATAGCGACTCCTAGACTAGATGCCACTGTGGCAGAATTATGGTAGCCAACGGATTGTAAGTTTGTAATAAAGAGAGCACAAATTTGAGACTCCTCTGAGACGGTTCTCGGGCATAGAGACATTGAGCACGTCCCTCACTCACAATTGTTCAGCACCATCAATTGATGATTGTAGTGGGGCTAGATAACAACATTATAAAGATACAATACCAGTAAAAACAACAGTATCTTTGTTCAAAAGATAAGTGGTATATACAATTATACATTACATACAGTACAAAGAATTACACATACTTTGTGCACATACATTACTTAGGACATACAGTACAAAGAATTACACATACTTTGTGCACATACATTACATAGGAATGAAAACTTGAAAAGTGAATAAATAGACACTGGTTTGTAAAACATAATAAAGGCAGCAACAAAGAGATCACCAAACCTTGCCTTACCATTCGATATCTAAAGCTTTGGAAAAGTACATCTTTCATATTAATTTGTGAGCCAATCTGACGTCACCAAGCTTATGTCGGAAACTCCATAACAGAGATACGGTCGATTATAGTGTCAGAGGTCAATTTTTACTTTTGCATTTTTGTGTAGTATAAAGTATGATCTACATTTTTACCAAGTATTACACCTGAAAACATACTAAAATTATTTTTAGTAATTTTATATGCAAAAATTGTTTATTCTTAAAGTGTAAATATTCGACTCTTTAGTGCATTTTAAACTCTCTGCCATATCTCAAATAACCTTCCACAAGGATTGAACTTGGTATCGTCGGAAAGCCTGGACTTTCTTCTACACAGGGCAGGTCACATGAACAAATAATAATTAGTCTAAATTCAAGAACTTTGGATGAATTTTGAGGCCGTTTGAATAAATACAGAACTAGGTCGATCACGTGACCAGAATGGTGAGGGGTGTATCATTGGCTGACACGTCCAACGAGAAACTAATGTTGATCTTACATACGCGATTACAAATTCCAATTATTTTGTCACTATTAAACAAAATGAAGCTTGCACAATACATAGTAGACATTACAAATAATACAAGTGAGCTAGCCTACCTCTACCATGGCATTTAGAGTCGACTGGTACAGCTTAATCGCGACTATTTTATGACCTATCTTTACATCATCTTTTCTCAAAAACTGTAATATCGCAATTTCGGAGGTCTATAAGATTAAAATATTCGTAACTCAGTCAAATATCAGAGTATTGAACCAAACAAGAGCTCGTCTTAAAGGGAAATTTCTGCTCTTTAACGTGGCATAAAAATGTCATTTCTGACTTTTTAACGACTTAAGCCTGAAAGCATCAGATTGTATCACATTTAGTTTAAACATGTTACCAGCATTTACACACTCTGACCGGATGCAAACAACACACTGTTAAAATGTACCTTGGCATGCAAAACCACATTTCAAAAGTAAAAATGCTCCATGTAATGAATTCTCTAAAAAGAATATCAGTAGTCGGTTTAGAGGTAGTAATTCTGAAGAATGCTGCCAGTTCACTATGCCATCTTTATTATCTTAACAACTCGACCTCCTATTTAAACACGGACATTGCTGCATAAACATCATCGGACAGATTGCTCTGTCGAGTCACGGACGGACAGTCGTCAGCATATGAAGGCTGTGTCTGCAGTCTGTGTTGTGAATTTAAGCAATCTACTTATACTCGGAACGCAGATGCAATTTCTAGAAGACCCATGACAGCATGAGAAAAACAATCACCTCATCAGCAGGTTCAAACTTACCAGTACATTTATACCCTTAGGGCCTCTGCTGTTCATCTTCTAGGCCACTACATTATGGGGTGCTTTCTCTCATCATGACAGATGAAAACTTTTCTCTTCATGCTAATGAGACCATGCTGGCCTGCTCTACATTATACATTTCTGGTTATAGATGAGGTCAGTCACAAATGCTAGCAAGAGATGACAGACTGTTATGTGGCTCAAACTTAACCCCGACAAATCTTAGAACTGCTTAATACTTATGTAACCAGACCACAACCTCTTTTAAGACACCATGCTATCTCTCTGTAGGCCTACGAGCCAATTGGCACCCGCAATGTGCACTAAGTGTGTGCAAATCATATTCCATCCTATTTATCCTCCATGATTACTTTTGTAGCGTCAATCATTAAATCATTTACAGTAAACATTTGCAAATCACATGCCATCCTATTTATCTTCCATGATTACTTTTGTAGCATCCATCATCATAGGCGTATAAATTTCCTATTGTGACTTTTGAAAATGATTACAGTCCCCACCAGTTTTTGGCTCTGCTATTAAATATCTTTTAACACCATACTTAGCATTTCGATTTGCGTAATCGGCTCCAAGACTTGTATAGTTCTCTTAGCTTACTAAAAATGGTTCAATGAAGTCCGTTTGGCATTTGATGCCTTTATGTTTATTTAATTACGTAATTCGTGCCATATTCAGAGGCTTAAATTCTGTGGAATCATTTCAGTATCCCTTTAGGCAGTGATCATATAGGCCTATTAATTCACGATTATGCTTCTTAACAGCTATAATATGTGAAATCAAATGCAAGATGCAGGGCAGGCCATACTAGACCTACTTTTGTATCTGCACTTGACAGTAAAATGGAGGACAAACTCGTATTTAGAAGATCTATGCAGATAGCGGAGGTAAGGATTCTGGGAAGGAGTGGGCAGAGGAACAATCACCACCACTATATGGGACAAAGGTATGCCCTTGTCCATCATTAAATCATTTACAGTAAGTAATTGCAAATCATATGCCGTCTTATTTATCTTACGTGATTACTTTTGTAGCATCCATCGTTAAATCATTTACTATAAGCATTTGCAAATCATAATATGCCACCTTATTCATCTTCCATGGTTACTTACAAGCTCTCTTAAAGACTGATTCTTTCCTCGATCAGCATCTCCTGATTCCCGAAAGGTGTGTTGTACACTATTGCATGACTGTTAATCATCAAGCAGCTGCTCATTCCATTGACAACTCTCTTCCACTTCATATTGTTCCCAACACTCCCACAAAGATCGTCTTTTGCTCTAAGCTGAAATCTTTACCTTACTGCCACCAATCTGCTTTTGATTCTCAATATAAGCCAAGCTTAAAAATGCACTTTTGTATTGTGAGAGGGTGTTACCAAAATTAAACACTGTTTCACATTGTACTGTAGGAAGCGTGCATACAGGCACAATATATGTATCCATGTACATGCAATCTATAGATCTAACGGTTCTAACATAACGAATTGTATAGTGTATAGTGCTGCTATCTTAATTAATGCACAAGGAATCAATAAATCAGTAGTAACTTGTAAATGAAAACAGTTCCAAAATCGCAATTGTGGGACAAAATATGTCAAGATCAATGAGGCCCAAATGAAGAAAACTGCATAATTATGTACAATTGTACATGTGTATTATTGTGTAATTGCATGGATATATTATTACTAGCTATTACCCGTAAAAATTACGGGCTATTCTAATCACGACCTCTTATATTATAGTTTTAAAAAAATACACTTACTTACTTCCTCGAAACACGATCTATTTCGTAATACAGAAAAAATGCTTACCGTATCCCGTGCAACTGACTTCAGGGATGGGGTCAATTGCACGGGATGCGGTAGTATCCCGAGCAACTGACTTCTTTTGTTCGTTTCAAACAATAATATAGTGTGTTCGAAGTTTCGTTTCGAGTTAAAAAGTTAAAATAAGAAACAGAAAATAAGACTAACCAACCCCTCTACTTGGTATATTTAATACAACTAACACGGCCAAATAATATTTAATGCGCTTGATCGAGTTCCGAGCAGAAACATTTCTTGTCGTTTCGGGACCGTTATCATCAGTGGTTACAATTACCATAAATTATCATTAGTATATAAGCGAATTATGTTGATTGATTTGTTATTATTTATTATCAACAGCAACTTTATAATCACCTCTTTAAGATCTCTAGGCCTATTCTTTATTCAGAGGCGCTTTCTGCGCTAGCCTATGATTCTAAATGTCATTAAGTAAAAATAAAACACAAAGTGTAACTGCATGTATGGACATCTGTGAACATACACACAATATAGGTGAATGTGGTTTGTATGTGCAATTTGAGCTAATATATATAAACGTGCTGATCAAGGCTCCCACGACCCACATAATATTATTTGGATATTATTTCCTTAACAAGTGAACCTACAAAATATGTAATGTACAATGAGTAATTATCTCATCCTGTCAAAGTTTAACTTATCTTGCTGCATATATAAATAAGCTAAGTTATGCAAACACATATATTTCCTATTCCTTCACGACCGCTTAATGATTGAAGTATTCATCCGAGTTCTGCACTTTAAACACTTTAAACAATCACAATGTAAACTTGAAAATCAAAAGACGTCTAAACGCTGTTGATGAGAACATAAAAGAAACATCGTGATTAACGAGAATCGAAAACACGACGAAGACAAAGGCTTCTGTGCCACCCACCGTGTTCGTCCAGTGATCCATCACCCACGGGTAAGTGAACGGAAAAGGCGAAGCACAGCTGCATTCCGAGACAGTGTATCAGGACCAGGTTGAGAATGGCATCGGCATAGACTAATCGCCGACCGGAAGCCAGGTACCTCGTCATTCTAATCAGCATTTCTCTTTTACACCGCCTTATTCGTTCAGTTGCTGCCCCCCCAATTGGCTTGTCGCAAGCACGCACAACTATCAAAGAACACGCCGAAGATAGCAACGACGATGAAGTCCGATATCAGCCTCACAGCAAATGTGCGAATAATTATAGTTCTGGACAAACGTTTGTGTGTGTCGCTGGTGCCTCGGGTCTCGCTCATGCAGGTTGCGCGCTGTCTGTCAACCGACCATACGCAACGATGACGTGCATCAGACGAGAAAAGTCGTTGCATGCAGGGAGGCTCTTGTGTCCGGTCGCCTGCTGCTGCTGCTGCTGCTGCTGGAGCACCCGCTGTCCGCACACGTCAATACTGCCAGAAAGCAACACGTGTAGGCGGAATCGGAATCATCCAACCGCACACAAGGCGTAATGCTGCAGTTTTGAGAGAAACATGTTTACCTTACGACAAGTGCTTGCCGAACGTTGAAACTTATGGGAACGCCTACTGGCTTTATGGATGGAGCTCTCAATTTATTCATAGCTGACCTGCCATTAAATCATTTGTCACCTTTTCCCCGGACGTACTTGTGTCGAGTCTGCTTTGCAGTAGTTTGAGAGAAATGCCCCACTCGGCAGAGAGGGAAAGTGTCACCACTTAACTCTGTATCTCTTATTTAGAGTGTATTTGGGCGCATGAAAACCAAAACTGCAGCATTCAACAACTGTACAGCCATTAAGCTGAGTATGTGCCATGGTATTTCACATTAATTACCCACTACTCATTTGTGCTTGCCATCGTTCTGTCAGAAATGGCAATTGCAACAGAATTTTCACTTCCTAAATTTACTTCTTTTTCTTTTGTCAATACTCAATACCGACATTTTCATACACTTTCGCTGCCTTTCAAATGCTACGAGGCATAAAACGTTCAGTTTAAAAATTCTTTTAAAATATTGTATTTTCTACCACCAACTTGCGGACCACATGGTACAGGTTGAGAACCGCTGCCTTAGACAGCCCAGGCCAAACCAACTGTAGGCCTAGCTGACATATTGTACATTCATCAACGCTCCGAAGATGGAATTATAGTTTCAACAAATCTAGGAGGCTTATTGCCACACTGGACGATGGGTTACGATGTGTCCTGATCTAATGGAAATTTTGCATTGTTGATCCATTGATAGCTCACCTTCCAAATTTAGACCGTACATGTAGGCTACACCTACACCGAGGTCCACAACAATGATCTTTTATCGATCTTTGTGCTTTGCAAAGTGCGCCCAGTCGTATACATTTACTGCGCTTTGGCCTCGTTTAACGGAAACCATTCGACGACAGCCATTATACCATACCTGTATTGGACATAACAGTCACATGCAAGTGATGCAACAGACAGACGAACTGAAGGTTGAATACAGCATACCGATGGAACAAGAGTCTACTAGACACAATGCTTTCGAAGAACAATCATGCGTGGAGTCAGATCAGCCTTTATATAATGTGGTAAGACACATAGTCCAAGGTCTGCAGCCTGTGCCCCATGCCAATATCACATTTCTTAGTATTGCATTTGCAAACAAAATGTACAAACTGTTGAGCCAATGTCTCCCAATGAGGTTCAAAACATAAATAATGAGGTTAATATCAGACCATATATAATTATGTAGTTGTCAGTATAATTATGTGTACACTAGGTATATCCCGTCAAAAATGACGGTAAGACCTGGTTTTTAACCCGTAAATAATTACGTGCTATT
>JAQFXW010004889.1:0-10757 GCA_034693945.1 Dendrobaena attemsi
AATTAGACTTCAGAATACAGGTTAAAACTATAGTGCCTACACTGCTGAAGCAATAAGCGATCCCAAAACCATATTTTGCCGGGTCTAGGTGATTTTCCCTAGCTATTTCCCCCTAGATATTTCCCACTGGTGATCTCCGCGGTAACTTCTGCAAGCACCAGTGATCTCCAACTGCGATTCCCTTTTGAAAAGTGGTATGAAAATGCTCATAATAAACATGGAGCTGGATGGAGGATAAAAATATTAATATTAAAATAACAAGCTGGATGAAGGATAAATATTTTTAGTATTATAATATGATGCGGAAAGAAAGATTAAAATGTTAATATCAACATAAGAAATAGGACAGAAGATTAAAATGTTGATATCAACACAAGAAGTGGAATGAAAGATTACAATATTAATATCAACATAAGAAGTGTGATGAAAGATTAAAACGTTAATGTTTATATAAAAAGTGGGAAGTAAGATTAAAATGTTAATGTTAAAATAAGAAACAGGATGAAGGATTAAAATGTTAATGTTTAAATAAGAGGCGATGAAAGATTAAAATGTTAATGCTAAAATAAGAAGCGTGACGAAAGTGTAAAACGTCTAGCCGTAAATTGTGTGGCCTACGCATAAAGATAAAATTGAAATAAGAGATTAGAATGTTGAAATAAAAAAAAATGGGATCAAAAATGGAGTTTTTGAGGATTAAACTAGAAGTGGGATGAGGGATGAAGAAATCATTAGCGAAGACTAAACGAGATTAAACAAAAAAAGACTTTGTGCATGTCAGATGGAACGTGTTCATTATAAAATAAAAGTGGGATGCAAATGAAATAGTTGATATCAAAACAAGAAGCGGGATGACTGATAATCATGATGAAAATATTGATTTTTAAGAATAAGACGTCGGAATATACTTTAGAATTATAGGCCTATGATGTACTGACAGCTAGCGACTGCTTGACGCTAAACTTTACCCTTAGGCCTACCTGATAACGTTAATATATGAAAGTTACCGGAGGGGGGAGATCACCAGAGGACTCACCTGTTCCTATTTTGCCAAATTTTCATCGTATGTTGTCATGGATAGTCTATGCAATGTCCATGCAATGTTCTTATCATCCCACACCTGGTTTAAGATAGACTTTCTTTGTGCAAACAACATTCAGTCATATGTGTTGCTTATCGTTCATCCTACTTCGAGTTTCAGTTAGATTTTCAGTGCATATCCCACAGAAGCAGATCTAGACTTTTTCTATAGAGTGACGATTTCCACTTGTAAAAACAGGTGTCAGGACAACTCGTCTGCCGACATTGTGTCTATGACACTTTGTCTACAGACATTTCGTCTACCAGTATTTCATCGACTCTCAGATCCTGCTTCCAATCGTAGTTATATTTTCATCATTTATCCTGCTTCAAGTTGACGCTAGATTTTCTTCTGATATCAAACTTGCAGTTGTAGAACTTTATATTATCAAATTTCATGACGCTTCTAGTTTACACTACATTTTTATCATATAGCTTCATAGACATGTGGTGTTATCTTCATCCCACTTCATCATACATTTGGCTTCCAGTTGTAGCTATGTTTATTATTGCTAATCCCGCTTTGAGTTTATTCTATATTTTCATTGTATGCCTATTTAGTACACGAAATAGCGTAGTAGATGAAACGTCGGAAGACAAAATGTCTGTAGTCAACGTGTCGTAGATGGGACAAATGGTTCACGACAATTGGCTGACGGACAAAATGGTTCACAGACATTTGGTTCACCATGCAGTATCGTGTACTAAGTAGATATATGATGAAAATCTAAATTAAATTTGAAGTGGGATGATTGATAGGAAACATATTTACCACTGGAAGATGGATGTACGATGAAAATCTAATGTAAACTCGAAGTTGGATGACAATAAAACCATATGTCTATGAAGATATACGCTTAAAATGTAAATAAAACTAGAAGTTGGAAAAATTTGATAAAAGAACCACAACTGGAAGCTGGAAATACGATTAAAATCTGAATTAAACTCGAAAAGGGATTAAAGATGAAAATATGACTACGATTGGAAGCTGGATACAAGAGTGAACCATTTGTCGTGAGCCATTTGTCCGTGTACCATTTGTCGTGAACCATTTGTCTGTGAACCATTTGTCGCGACAGCATTCGCAACATCGCTTCTGACTTGTAGTGCAAGACGCATCCACACGATTGCCAGATAGCGAGTGCACACATTCATTCGAAGGTGATACTTCAAAGTAACTATCGCCCAAAACATGTCACTACACGTAGTAAACGCGGATTAAAATTATCTCCTTAATCAAAGCTTGGGATAGACAATATCAGATCGTATGTAATTGCGGAGTTACGATAAACAAAAAATACTAGGACATTAAACAGGCAACTGAAGTTAAAACACCTTAAAGCTGTGTATTTGCCGTTTACTTAATTATGATAAATTTTGACAGAGTGAATTCACACTTGGCATATTTTTGTATTAATCATCAGTTTAACGTCGCAGGTCGCTGACGACAATTCAATATACAAAATGCATCAAAAGAATTCACCAGCATACATGCATACATTAATTTTAATTAAATATTCCAACTTGGGGCAGAAATATTGGCAAGAATCGTAGGGGGTTCCTTTTTTGGCCCACCCTGTATATCTTACAGCGACCTTACTGTCTTTTGCATAATATTCAAAATTAGTAAGATACAATGGACGATTGTCTAAAGACAGGCTGTGATGTCTAAATTCATTAGCGTCGCCCTACTGCCAAACCTACATTACCCAGGCCTTGTACTCGCACTTTTACTGTGAGCATAGACTTAATGTAACTTGGTGTCTTATTACGTTACGCAGATCCGTTTTCTGTTTCCTCCCTATTTGAACATTTTGATTATCTGTTTGCATAGTCTGTATACTTGTTATCATATCTGATGGTTTGTTCCCGCAGTGAGTTTGCAGGCGATCTCATTAAAGTACATATTTACTTACTTATAATTATACTTACTTACTTTACTTCATTCGAAAGGTCAGAAATAATTTTGATTGGAATTTGAATCAATATACCAACCAGTTGTAATTTCAATTTATAAGGGCCTCCATTGCCTCCATTGTCAAAGTCTATTTGCTAAAAGAATTGTTACTGTAAAATTACACACCGGAGTCAATAAAAAATGTGGTTATGGTTATGGTTAATATCCCTTTGAACCCGAGACCTTAGCAATTGTAGGGATATCATACAGCTATAGCGGGATATCGTGTTCAAAAGATAAATGTATATTTGAGAAACAGCATTTATAAGGTGTTTAGCTGCAATGGTGGATTTATTGTGCACAGCAGCATTTGGTGTTCAGTGGCATACATGTATCATGGAATTAGACTTATTGATACGTCAGACAGAGATAGAGATAGATAAAGATAGATAGAAGGCAAGACACAGAGAGATAGACAGCCAGACAGAAGAGTAAACCTGTTTATTTTAACAGAGGGTATGATCTGGAAAGATTTCCAGGTCCCTCAACTGGAAACGAAAAGATCCTGTGGAGGGTTAAGAAACATCGACCATAACCTTTCCATTTATTCATTCGAGGATTCATTGATCGCCTTTTCATGTTCACTACCACTCAGAGCCGCTGCCGACTACAGAGCTGAAGCGTGTCGAAAGTTAAACAGCCCAAGCGCCTTTTCTACAACTCCCACCTGGCGAAGAAGATAAGTCTTCTTCAAGGAAAATAGATATTGGATCTTATATTATTCGTACCAGTGTTTTGTCCATTACTTATTTATTTTATTTGTTCACACATTTCTATACCGCCCCTTCAAGTCTGCTACTACTCAGGAGGGATCCCGACTACAGCCCGAAGGTGTGTCGGAATTCACATGCCGAAGCGCCACGAGCAATTGTGAGTGAAAGACTTACTCAAGGTCCTTGAGCGGGGAGTGGGATTCTAACCTGCAACCCTTCGGTTGCAAGGCGGCGACCTTCACCACTACACTACCGCGCCCCACAAAGAAGAAATATACTGAAATATACTGGTCAATACAGAGCAATTGCGAGCGAAGGACTTGCTCAAGGCTCTGTGCAGTGGCTGAGGGTACGTTGGAACCTGTGACTCTGTGGTAACGAGGCATGGGACTTAGTGCTACTCCCCAACACCACATAACATGCGGTATATATGTGGGGCGTGGTTGTGTAGTGGTGAAGGTCGCCGCCTTGCAACCGAAGGATTGCACGTTCGAATCCCACCACCTTTAACAAGTCTTTCACTCACAATTGCTCCGACACACATGCGGGCAGTAGTCGGTGCCGCCTCTGAATAGTAGTGGTCTGTGAGATGCGGTATAGAAATACACAAATACAATACAATTCGACACAACACATTTCTCAATTCATATTAAATTTGTTGAGATATCCGATTTTTTGGGCGTTTTGGTGCAGTAGCCGCCTTGCGTCCGAAGGTTCGTAGGTTCGATTCAAACAGAAACCACAGGGATGGACTTTGAGCAAGTCCTTCACTCACAATTGTTGGAGGCGTTGGGCCGTGCAAACTCCGACAAACCTCCGTGTTGTAGTCGCGCCTGTAGCGGACTTGAAGGGTCGAGACAGAAATGTGTGACAGATGGGCCTAAGTAAAATAAATATCTTCGTAATATTTGCAACAGTTTTTGAATCCACAAAAGAAAGGATCCCGACAACCAATACAGCAAGCGATTTGCGAATATATATAAGGTAAGTTGAATTTGATTTAAAGGTGTCGGCGAGAAGTAGCCAATTTCACGCATAAAATTAATTTATTTTAACGTATTTATTTAATTAACATATTTCTATACCGCCCCTTCATGTCCATTTTACTACTCACAGGTGGTCCCGATTACAGCCTGGAGGTATATCGGAGTTTACACGCCGAAGCGAAACGAGCAATTGTGAGTGAAGGACTTGCCTAAGGTCTTTGCGGGGCATGTGGGATTCTAACCTGCAACCCTTCGATTGCAAGGCGGCGACGTTAACCACTACACTACCAAGCCCAACTAAACAAAACAGTTGTTATATTACATGTACTTCTATACCGCCTCTTCAAGTCCACTACTCTGAAGCGGTCCCGACTATAGCCCGGCGGTTTGTCGAAATTAACACGCTGAAGCGCAATTCAGAATGAAGGACTTGCTCAAGGTCCATACACAGTCTGAATCGAACCCGCGACGCTACGCCTCTGAGTAGTAGTGGGATTGAAGGGCGATATAAAATGTGGGAATAAAGAAGTAAATTTGGTTGAAATATACACCAAGAAACATGGAAGTAAAACATGGGATTGAAATAAGCAATCAGAGATAAAGAGAATTTGTTAAGTTTTTGTATTATATATTGCATTTTATAACTTATATAGCGCCTATCGTATTGTGGCGCAGCCGCTTGCAGCGCCGATTAAGTGTGGAGTTGAACATGTCGAAGCGCCTCATTTACTACTCCATCTGGCGAATGAGGATTGAGTCTATTAATAGAGGAATGGATGCTTATATTCCTCCTACCAATATCTTCTCCAATATTCTATTAATCCCTTCCTCACAGAACAACACTTGTGAGCGATGGACTTGCTCAAGGTCCTTTCGTGTATGTATGTATGTGTGTATTTCTATACCGCCTCTTACAGTCCACTACTATTCAGAGGTAGTTCCGACTACAGCAGCAGGTGTGTCGGAGTTAAAGAGACATAAAGCAAGTTTAAAAAGTTGAGTGGCCAATTTATATGAATCTGTGTAACTGTGCTGTTTTGTATGTATGTATGTATGTATGTATGTATGTATGTATGTATGTGTTTATTTCTATACCGCCTCTTACAGTCCACTACTATTCAGAGGCAGTCCCGATTACAGTCTGGAGGTGTGTCGGAGATTTCAACGCCAAAGCGTGTTCTTTTACAGTCTTAAACAGCTCTTTTTTGAAGGTATACATACAATCATACATACATTACTATACTGTCGTCGTCATTTGTGCTGCATACGGTATAGAAGCATAATCCTTGAAGATTGCATGATTATACGAAAACTAATTTAGGAAAAGAAATATGATGGAACTATGTTTATCTTCATCCAAAAAACCAACCAATTTAGAATTTAATGCGTATCAGGCCTAAATATGATAAGACAGGAGCTTCGACAATTAATACTACGTATGTATGCACTGTGTACACATGAGTAGTGTTTTTTAAGGGACGCTATAAAAATGTGTGAATAAATAAATAAGTAAATAAAATAAATATATGTATGCGTGTACGTAAACTATGTGTATGACATTGCATGTACAGTTGTACACATATACATGTATATATACGACATTGTATGTATGTATATATGCATGCATCTATGTATGTATGTAACTATGTATGTATGTATATATGTATGTATGTAGGTATGTATATATGTATGTATGTATGTAGGCCTATGTATGTATGTATAAATGCACTTTATGTATGCACTATGCAATGTTTGAATGTAAGCATAATAGGATAATATTTCATATACAATGCATGAATGTCTATTATGTTCGGATATTATGTGTGTAGTCTATCATACATGTTAGTATATAGATGTAAGTCATGTATACTTAAGCTCTTATTTAACGCGCACATAGAACGTCGCGCAAAGTGGTAACACGACATAGTGCTTGTAGGGCCTATCGCAACTCTAGAAGGTGCGTTTTTACTTCTGCTCATATTATGTCAACGGCAATGTATAATAGTGGACCAGTAGAAACAATGAAAGAACTGCAGCAGTGCAGCAACAGTGGTGGCAGATGCATTGGCATTGGAAGTAATTCTTGCAGTTGTAACCGTTGTAGAATCGCTGTAGAAGTAGTAGAGTAATTGTAGTAGTAGAAGTAGAAGTAGCAGAGTAATTTCTTAATATGTAGTCGACCGACTTTTATTAAGAAATTACACAAATAAGATGTCTTTTATATAGCGCAGGCTACAATCAAGTGATATGTAGAGTAATTGACAATTAGAGTTATTGACAATTAAGCTAGTGGGCGGCATATCAGTAAACTGCAAGAGACCACAACGAGAGACCGAAGAGAGTTAATGTTGTAGGGGGGGGACTGTAATGCAATTTTTTCTCTGGAGGTTGGTAGAACCAAAAAATGAATTTCCAAATTTATGCCACTGATGCCGTCGTTTAGGGTTAGTTCCATCATCGACGTTGTCTTCCCCCGTTGTTTATCCGTCTTTGTCGTCTCGTGAATTACTCATCCGTCCAAATTGTCCAGGGAATGGTAAAATATGTCTCCAGGGGTATCGCTGCGTGGTTGGCAAGCTGCTGTAATTAAGCTTATGCGCTATAGCGAGATCGCGGGATGGTTAGGGACCTCTTTCCAGTCGCACAGGGTCCACGAGGATGGCTGCGTCGAGTGCTAAACGATTTGCTATTCACAATAACATTTCCTCATTCCTTCTGTAGGCCTACATATAGGCTAGGCCTATAATTATACACATCTACCGCGACGGAAAGTTTTCTTCAACAGCGAGAGATCTAACTGACTATTCGATGGGGCTTGCAGTGACACCGACGGGTGTTTTTTCTCCGTGTCAGAATTTAAACTGTGTATACACTTCGCCGACGCTCGCCGCGGGTCTAATGGATCACAGCCTGTGCTGAATCGACTCAAAATGCTAATAAGACACGTATCACTGCTGTCAAAGACCATTGAGATGGCAAAATCCATTGTAGCATTGTTTGCCTTGTTAAGCCTATCAACAGAGGACTCTGAAGAACAAGATATCTCGACCCTCGCGTCCAGGCATACCTAATTTGTGACGAGATATCTCGTTCCTAACAGTCAACGTGATTATATATATAATCATGAGCACCGCATATATATATATATAGCAATAATTATATATATATAGACATGTATATGAGCGGAGAACCGCGCAAAATAAAGAATAATCACGGCGGGCAGAAGACGGATGATGTTTAGCAGAATTGATCACTTAATTGACTGATGGACGAGATTATTGACGGAGCAGGAGGGGTGGATTATTGCTGCTTTGCCTCCTGTGACCTTCTTCCTGTTTTTGAATCGGACTCTGATCACAATGGACTACCCTTTGGTTCCTGAATTATTTGGTGCATGCGCTTAGCTGTTGAGTAGTGTGCTCCAGTTGCCAGAGAAGATTGCAATCGCAATCGCAATAAATGGATATTATACTGCAGGGTGGACCCCAAAAAGTGGCCCAATAAATTTATTGCTAATATTTCGGTAAAAAGTATTCACGCACACTTACCAAATTTGACTCAGGTATGTCAAAACAGGTATGTCCGACCTGTGACCACCACAAACTTGCCGCTGGACAACCCTTATGATTTGACGCAGCGCTCGAGAATTGGCTGGTGCATTGCGCTTGGCCTCCCTGAGCGCTCTAGAAGTTTCAAGATTACGATTACGATTACGATCTAATCAGAGGCGATCTCAATGCTCCCATAAATCCCGGTGAAATAAGAGGAGTTTTATCAGGACACCGGGCATAAGTAGTAGGCCCTAAGTAATATTCTCAGTTAAGATTATAGAACGAATCAATGAGAGAGTAACGAACCAACAGATGCGCGTATAAGAAGGCCTACATGTATACAATGTCATGTACAATGCAGTAGAACTAAACTCCTAGTAAGTCTTTGACAGAAACATAAGACTAAAGATCGCGTAGTCAATGCAATCTTCCAGATCTATCCCTCTTATTCGAGTATAGGCTATGTAGAAGAAACTTTCATAAACAAAACTTATAGTCTGCAGAATTTTATATAATTGTGGAGCCTCGCGAGAGAAACTTTATACAGAGTTTCAAGGGCAGTTTCTTAAGGCATAGCCCCGTAGGCAGCCACATGAATGAGGCGTGAGCGATCTCATATTCTTAGCCTTGGCATGTGAGGGCGGGTGGCCAGTCCTCTGCATCACCGTCTCATCTTCCCACTGACAGTGTGCAGTCAATGTACTCAGCACAGCTCATGAATTGGCTAAGGGGCGTAGAAGATGGAGCAGCCATCTCAAACCGAAATGACTTCGTATACCCTGGCTGCCAGGTTGATTAACTAATCAATCCACAGAGGTAACTAGCTGGATCATGGACGCCTGCTATGGGGCGAACAGGGTTTAAAGTTGGGGGGAGCGTGGGAACGGCTAGGCTCTTCCCGGTGTAAAGGTTTAAGATTACCCCTCTTACCCCCTGAAAACTAGATATGCCTCAATCATCGAACTTATTATGCTATAAAATGATTCCGCTTCTTGTTTTTCGCTGAAGATTTAATCCGTCATCCCACTTCGTGATTTGTTATCAATATTATAATCCGTGAAACAATTATAGCCTCGAAGCCGCTGTTTCATGCAGTTTTGGCAGCGATTAGGTTTTGTATTTTAGTGACGGATGAAAATATTGATAACAAACCAAGAAGTGGGATGGCGAATAAAATTCTGTGTGCAAAATAAGAAGTGGGATCATGAATTATTTTTTAGCACAATAAGTGGTATTATTGATGCAATTCTTGTTAGCAGAGGGGTAACTTGAAAGCGGGATTTACCTTGAAACCTAACGTTACACAGGGGTCCATGGTTGGATCATTGCGTCCGGAGCGTCGACTCTAGACCGCATCCATTCTTCTGGACCTCTCCACTACCACCGCATCCAGTTGATCCGTCGTCTGTCATCCGTTCCATGTGTCGGTAGTGAGCATGACACAGCCAGACGCAGCGGTCACGGTGGCTGAACCTAACCAGCGGACCGAAACAGTCCGCCTGATCGACCAAGCGTAACATCCTCCTCAGATCCTCCCTCTTCACCCTACCGTCATCCTCCTCTACATACCGCCGCAGTCCGTCCGCCGTCATGGCAACTGTCGTATCCTTGACAACGGGAAACCTGCTCATAAGGTCACGGATGAGTGCGTCGACTGTGACGCCATCGACACGCATCGATGACTTCGAGGTGTCAGACACGCGAGCTAAAAACCGCAGGATTCCCAGCACACGAGAATCGTATTTCCGCATGAATTCCTTCGGGTCGGTCAACCGGAAACCCGGAGAGGCGGTCACGTGATAGGCGTTCGGGAACTCGCAGACGAAGTGGACGGCGTATCCGTCGAAGACGAGGCTGGACGAGAAGACGGTCAGATCTCGCGAGATCATCGTTCCATCTCGGCTGACAGGAAGTACGACGAATAGCCGAGGACATCCGTGATAGTCGAGTCCATTGGTCTTCCGTCGCGGCGGATCAGACTGCTTCCTGGATAAGATCAAGCGAAACTACGATAGTTTGAGACCAGGTCCACACAAATATGCGCTTCCGAATAAGTACGACCAGAACTTAATTCCTACAGTCCTGTTGTATAGGCGCATATTCGGTGCCCCGCATGCAGGTTGGTTGTAATGTAATGCTACAACGACGATTTATATAGCACCATTGTTAGCGAACTACTTCTATTGTGCTTTGCATCCGAAGTCTACGAATTTCTACTGTTTCTACTACAGTCTCTACTATTCTATTAATAGATTTATAAAGCGCCTCTTTCAGTACAACCTAATCAGAGGAACTCCCAGTGCGTTGGACCCCATGTCTACGGTAATCGCACACACTACAGCGATCATACTTATTTATAGTAGATACAGTTCTAACTGTTTCTGTGGCTTTGTTCCATCGGGTCGAGAGCGCCTCTGTTGAGTTCGCTCTGAGGGGCGCTTTATAAATTCAGATTTACAATTACAATTAC